>JAKUCV010004948.1:8139-51835 GCA_028386065.3 Turnera subulata
TTTTTTTTTTCCTCTTCTTCTCTTCCTCTCCCGGCTGCCTCCTTCTTCCTCTTCCTTTTATAAACTGAATTTTACTATTTAACATGTGAAACTCAAATAATTCAATCCGTCCATATTACGGGCGAGTCCGATCCGGACCAGAAAATAACCGATACCTCCTTAGTTATTTTCCGACGTGATTTTCCAAGAAATTCCGAAACCCGAAAAATACCAACTTAGTTCCGAAAAATTCACGGGGAAATCACGAGCGCGGGAAAACCCTTGGTTTCGAAAAACGACTCCCGATTTACCTTGAATTAATTACCCAAGATTAATTCAACAGTAAATCACGGTAAATAGACTTTTACAGTCCCGGTAAAAATCCAAAATTTTTACCCGGGCTGTTACAGTAAGTCCATGCCCAGCCCAAATGAGCCCAAAACAATTAACCCACACTCACCCAGGCCCGTCACCACACCCAGCCCGGCTGGCATCCGGGTTAGCCCGACCAAGGTCTCGACCCGATAGAAGGAGCGGGTTACTCACCTCGGGTTGCTGCGGCGCGACGGCGAGAGGAGGAAGGCGAGCGCGAGGAAAGGAGATCGCGAGGCGCGGCGTGAGGTAACGACGCCAGGGAGCGGTGGAAAGGAGGGCGGCGACGCGGCAGAAGCCAGAGCAGGCAGGGAAGTCAGATCCGCCGGATCTGTCGCGGGTTAACGGCTCCCACAGGCGCGTCAGGCGGCGGAAGGCGACGGGGCGGGCGGCGTTCAGTCGGCGACGACATGGCGAGCTCGATGGTGTCGGTGGTGCGTCGAGCGGCCACGCGGAACACATCGCCATGAACAGTGGCAGGGCTCGGGGAGGTGACGATGAGCAGTCCCTCTCTTTTCTTTTTTTTCATTTCTTTTTCTATTTTCCCGATTTTCCGTAATTCCTTTTCTTTTTTTTTCACTTTTCATTCTCTTTTCTTTTTTTTCTTTTCTTCTTTTCTTTTTTTTTTTCCTTTTTTTCCTTTTTTTCTCTCTTTTTTTTTTCTTTTCTTCTTTTCTCTCTTTTTTTCTTTTTCTTCTCCTCTTCCCCTCCTTCTCCTGCTTCCTTCTTTTTTAGGCGGGAAAACACTGTGATTTCACTATGCAGCGTGTGATCAACCAATAATGCAGCCTGTCTGCATTACAGAGCGAGTCCAGTCCGGACCAGAAAATAACTGATACCCCCTTAGTTATTTTCCGGTGTGATTTTCCGAGAAATTCCGAAACCCGAAAAATACCAACTTAGGCAAGAAAAATCCACGGAAAAATCACGAGCGCGGGAAAACTCTCGGTTTCGAAAAACGACGCTCGATTTACCTTGAATTAATTACCCAAGATTAATTCAACAGTAAATCACGGTAAAAAGACTTTTACAGTCCCGGTAAAAATAAAAAATTTTACCCGGACTGTTACAAGAACAATATGTTCTCCTATATTTAATCATGAGAAGATTATGTCTACAAATTATCTTTGTAGAAGGATTATTAAAGTTTATAAGAAAATGATAATCATTAACTGTGAGATTTTATTTCCTTTTCTTAGTGGTTTATCATGTGCACACAAAATAGGAAAATCATTGTTATATTATCCTTAACATCGAGAAATACGGAATAATTGAACTCAACTACTTAACTCTGTTGTTACTCATGGGAAAAAACAAAAATGTCTTTTGTGTTTATTTGTTTTTTAAAATAATTTTTTCAACATAGGCTCATGACGTTTTCATAAAAAAAAAAAAAAAAAACTTAGCCTCATGACGTGGTAGTCTGCTAGAAGAGGCCAAACGGAAGCTACACCACGTGGAAAGAGGATGTGAATTCATTACTTAGTACAATACTGGGCCACATGTGCCTGTACTGTTTTTTTAGTTATTTTTTAATATATTTTTTAATAAAATTTTTTTCTTGAAGTTTTCTTTTAAATCAAAGTATAGAGTATAGACTTAATGATGCATACAAACATTTGAATATGTTTCTTTACAAATTAAACTTTTCCTTAGTCGAGTAATGTACAATAGTTCACTTATATGTAAAATGTGTTGGATACATTCTCCCAAAGAAAGTGTTAGAATTTAGATACCATCAAAAGTAATGTAAATTTAGTCGAACTACTCTATAATTTTTGTATTTGTTAACTTAAGGAGCAAAAGTGAATCAATAATTGGTCTAATAGCCAGATGTAAAACTTAGGTAGATGATCTAAAATGCAGCGACTGGAATGATTCATGGTAACCTATAATTGATTGTGTCAACTCCCCACTGCAATGAACCATTCAAAATGCTATTTAATTACTGGGTCACTACTCTCACCTGAAGAGGTCATAGATTAATTAGTACACTCCACTTGATGCAATAGTTGTTCACTATTATTTTTTTTTCCCCTATGGGCAACATTGGGGAAAGCCAATACATAGGCATGCTATATATATACTTTGCAAAGACTGTTACGTGAAATTGGCAAAAAAATAATGCCAAAAACATAAACGTACGATGTATTACTCTCTCTTTTTTGTATAACGAATATTACTCCTGTACTTGTTTTTGAGTACGCACGTACGGTGGGAGTATACATATAATTAATTATCTAGGCTAGTTTTGTGTTATCCAACACGTTCTATTTGTTCTTTTGCTTTTGGGGCTTACTAAATAGGTTAGCCTTTCTAATCATCCATGCATGTTAACAAACAGTTTTTAAGAAGCGTAATTAAGCCACTGGCATATACAAGAATCGGGATGAAACACGAACATTAACTTATCGATGCAGATTTTTTCTTGATGAAAAGAGCTATAGACAAAATATACACTTGCCAAGAACTATCATTTCAATAGAAAATGCATTAAGTCTTAGGACTTTATTAATTTGGCCAATTATACATAACAATGTTTGACTTAAAAAGAGCTTTTTTGGGTCGGCATAGATATGACTTATGTCAACGCATTAAATATATAGAAATGTTTGGTTAGACTTATGGGTTAACCATTATGGAGAGAGAGAAAGAGAATGCCTAAAAAGTGTCAGCAATTTCAAATTGTCCTAGGTCCCAATTTTTTTTTTTTTCTGATAATCGTTGAACCGAAAAAAAGGACTTTTCCGATAATCCAATCAAAAAATGTCACAAAGGCACTGCCTTTCGTTTTCAGAGGTATGTTTTCTTTTGTCAAAACGCGTTAACACAAAAATATATGAGAAGCCACACGTTTCTTCCTTCGCTGAAGTAAAATGGCATGCATGAGATGATCATCATGTCATCTAACATTTATCGAAATATTTGGCAGGTTGGTGTTAGAAAATTCGATTTTCCTTTTTGGATTTGGGATATCAATAATGAGAAGTAGATGAAGAAAACCAAACATGTAAGACAACTGAAGGAAAAAAGTGAACTTAATACTTGACTCAGATTTTGTGCTCAGGGTTTTTGGGTTTTTTTGGCCTCCGTGTTTAGTGATTTGGCCAATTTGGTACCCCGACATTTTTTTTTGCCGGGCATATACCCCGAGATTGCATGGGTAGGCCAAACGTATACCCCTGGTCAGGCACCTGCTGACGTGGAGGCTGCCCGGGTATTTGCGCGTGTTACTGTAGCAAAACGACGTCGTTTTAAGTGAGAAAACGACACCGTTTCATGCCACGTTGGACACAGGTGGCTTAGTGGGGCCCACTTCACTCAAAGCCAATCCTCTAAAATGACGTCGTTTTGCTACAGTAACACGAGCAAATACCCCGGGCAGCCTCCACGTCAGCAGGTGCCTGACCAGGGGTATACGTTTGGCCTGCCCATGCAATCTCGGGGTATATGTCCGGCCAAAAAAATGTCGGGGTACCAAATTGGCCAAACCACTAAACATGGGGGCCCATAAAACCCGAAAACCCCTCTGTGCAAGAACAATTAAGAGCGGGAAAGAATAGACTTCTTACTGGAAAGTTGGTCCTTGTGTAAATTTTTGGACCAATGGCATCCTAAATAATTTGTTTCTTTAGTTTTGTGTTCCTTTCCTCTTCTTCTCCTTTTTCTAATCCAAAATTCATTCTAGGCATGAAATAGAATTATGCAATAAAAAATGTCTTCCCACAAGAGCACAAGAGGGGTGAGATCTCGTGTTCGAGTCTTACTCTCCTCGATTAGTATAAAAAAAAAATTGTCTTAGAAAGCTGCACATCATCTTCCCAGAACATGGAGCCTTCATTTTCTTGGAGATAATGCGGTACTGCGACTTATCTCTTAGGTGTTGAAGATTATGATGATATCTGTAACTAACTGATATGTTATACTGATGAGATATACATTGAGTAGTTATCTTGTAAATGCTAGGGTTCCTATCATGTATCTAGTCAGGGTTCCTATAGTGTATCTAAACTGGACTTCGAGTCCAAATGTAACACCACCTTCACTACTATAATAACACAGCAACGGTACAACACTTGGTATCCGATTCACAGCATCCTAACCTGTGATTCTTTATGGTAGCGGAGCCTAACAGCTTCAATGGCAGCAATTGATTCCAAAAAGGTTGACAGCTCCTCCAACTCTAAGGTTGAATTTTCAACCAACATTAATGCTTCCAACTCCTCTGAAAACCCACTTCCTTTGAAACCATCTGCTGCGTAGGATTCTGCAACTCATCCACTCACACAAACACATCACCACATATCCATAAAACTCACTGAGACCAACTATGTATTTTGGAAAGCTCAAATGGAACATTTTCTAGTTGGTCTGGGAGTCATGGGTTACATAGATGGCTCTATTCCATGTCCAGCTCCAGTGATTCAGCCGGTTCACGAGGGTGATCTGCCCGAACCCAATCCTTTCTACCAAAAATGGGTTCAGCAAGATAGTCTTCTTTTGAGTTCCATTCTCTCGTCTGTAACCATGGAGGTCTTTCAATTATGGTGAACAAGAAAACGACGAGGGATGCCTGGCTTGCTCTGGAAGAGTCTCTTACCTCTCAAAACAATACCCGGGTTATGGCCATTCATATGGCTTTGCAGCGCTTGGAGCAAGGTGCTGATGAATCTATTTTGCGTTTCCTCAACAGGGCTAAGCGATTGGCTGATGAGATGGCAGCCTCTGGTAAACCGCTTTCTCCTTATGATTTCAAAGTGTATGTGTTTCGTGGTCTGAAAACTGAGTATAAACCACTAGTTTCTTCGCTGCAAACTCGAATTGAACTGGTGACATTCTCTGAATTACAAAGCTTATTAATGAGTCATGAGTTTATTTATGATGATCCTTTGAAGGCCTTGAATATTGATTCTCCGGTTACTCAATCTGCTGTGATTATTCCTACTGCACAACCTGTTCCGTTTGTTCAAGTCTCTCAGCGCACAAAACAGTTTCTGCCGCCTAAAGGCCATGGAGGTGGATATAGCCACGACCGTGGTGGACGTGGACACGGACAACCTTATGGCGGTCGTGGACAGAATCATACCTGGAGCTCCGATTCTGGCCGTCCTTGCTGTCAACTGTGTGGCCGATTTGGTCACGAAGTGTGGCAGTGCTATCAATGCTCCTCGCCTGGTCAGCCAAGTGCTCATTCTGTGCAAGCTGGCCCCTCCTCTCTGGCGATTTCAGCTCCATCGACTTGGTATCCTCACACGGGTACCAGTCATCATGTGACGCCCGATTTTAATCACTTCTACCATTATGATGACTACCAAGGTGGTGACTCTCTTCAGGTTGATAATGGTGCACATTTGCCTATTGCGAGTATTGGCTCTAGCATTCTTTCCTCTCCTGTTCAATCTCTTTCACTTTCTAATGTCTTACATGTACCTTCAGTCACCAAATCTCTCATTTCGGTTCAAAAACTTTGTCAAGATAATGGTGTCTTTTTTGAGTTCTTTTCTAACCATTTCTGTGTTAAGGATCAGGCCACCAAGACCATTATCCTTACCGGGATGAGCATTAATGGCCTTTACCAGTTGTCTTCCAATTCAATAAAACGGCGACTAGAGGCGTTTCTTGCTGTACGTGTGGATTCATCTGTCTGGCACCAGCAACTCGGGCACCCTTAGGCACGCATCCAGCAACAGATTCTGATTAGTCAAGCCCTTTTTGTTCTTCCGTCATCGAGTCATTCTCCTTGTTTACATTGTCCATTAGGAAAGTTGTCTAGAACTCATCTTCCTGCTTCCAATAAACGGGCTACATGCCCTCTTGAGTTAGTTTATACGGATGTTTGGGGTCCTTCTCCCAATCCGAGTTGTGATGGACATGTTTATTATGTCTTATTTGTTGATGATTTTAGCAAATACATTTGGTTTTTCCCTATTCAATATAAATTTGAGGTGTTTAATATTTTCCAAGTATGATCTCTATCATAATCTCTATTCCCTTTATCAATTCTCCTATCCTACCTAGGTTTTTGAATTTTTCTATCAATTCAATTACCTTATCCTTACCCATGAGGTTCCAATATTTGATCCTTAATAATAATAATAATTGACCTAGGAGTTGTTCCCGGGCATCCTAAAAAAAACGGTTATTATACACCTCAACCCCATCCCTTGGAAATAAAAAGGTAGCACCGAAGAAAGGAAAGAGCGAGATAGTGGTTTTTGTTGTTCCGGCGAAGCGAAGATCATCGTTTCCAAAAGCGAGTGGAGAAGCAATTTGATACCATAATTAAAGCTATCCAAAGTGATTGGGGTGGCAAATATAGGAAGTTGAATAAATATTTTCAAAATGTGCCCCCATACACATGAACAACAAGGGGTCGTTGAGAGACGACATCAGCACATAGTTGAAACTGGTCTCACTCTTTTAGCAACGGGAAATATTCCTAGAAAATTTTGGCATTTTGCTTTTGATACTGCTGTATTTTTGATAAATCGCATGCCCTCACCCGTTACTCACAACAAATCCCCTTTCCAATGTCTTTATAATGCCACCCCTGATTATTCCTTTCTTCGTGTCTTTGGGTGTTTATGTTATCCTTTTTTGAGGCCTTATAATCGACATAAGGTAGATTACCATTCTTTCTAGGTTATAGTTCCACCCATCTTGGTTATCGGTGTTATGATCCAAAGCATCGCCGTTTTTATATTGCACGGCATGTCAAGTTTATGGAGTCAGTTTTTCCTTATTCAATGCAACAGGAGGTCTTACCCCAAAATCCAAAGTCAGAAGGTGCGTGGGTCTCGGTGCCGTTACAAGTGTTCTTTCCTGCTCTGCAACAAGAAACGTCTTGTGGTTCATCCCAAACTGAACCCAACAAGGTACAATTCACTTTACCTACAAACTCTAGCTCAAAGACTCTTCTATCCTCTCCACCAACACCCAACCCGATACCCTTTGATCTGTTAGAGTCCCCCTCTCAGCCAGCAACCCAAAATACTTCCACATCGGGTTTACCTCCATCTAACCTACTTAGTCAACCTTCTGTGTTGCACCAACCGTCTCCTACACTTCCACACGCCCAATCGAGTCCTCCACAAACACAAGAACCGATTAGAACACACCAAATGACACTACGTTTAAATCGTCATCCGCTTTTACATTTTTCTCCTTCTAATCATATTGCACAAAAAAACCCAAACTCACCCACAAGAGCCCACTTGTTTCACCACTGCCAATAAAAGTCCTGAATGGCGTCACGCCATGGTAGATGAGATGAATGCACTGATTAAAAATCAGACTTGGAGTCTTGTACCTTATAAACCTGGGATGAATCTCATTGGGTGTAAATGGGTGTGCCGGATAAAAAAGAAAATCTGATGGAAGTATTGAGAGGTATAAAGCCTGGTTGGTGGCGAAGGGTTTTCACCAATGTGTAAGCATAGATTTTCAGGAGACATTTAGTCCAATTGTTAAACCTGTTACTATTTGGTTAGTGCTTGCCTTGGCACTTTCTCGAAATTGGAATCTAAATCAGTTAGATATTCGCAATGCTTTTCTTTATGGCAGCCTATAGGAACGGGTTTACATGGTCCAGCCGCAGGGATTCATTGATTCTTCTAAGCCGAGGCATGTATCCTCATTGAAGAAATCATTATACGGTTTAAAACAAGCACCCCGTGCATGATACTCTCGACTCACGGAATTCCTCCTCCAACAAGGGCACTCCATCTCTAAATCAGATCCATCCTTGCTTCTCTATAGTCACAATGGTATTCAAGCTTTTATCCTTGTTTACGTTGACGATATTATTGTCACAGAGTCCGATTCATCCTTTACTGCTGATTTGCTCCAACAGCTCAGTCGAACGTTTGCCTTACGCAATCTTGGTCGACCAGCCTATTTCCTCGGTATTGAAGTTACATACACAAGTACTGGTGCTGTTCTGACACAAACCAAATACATACGTGAACTTCTACAGAAGGCCGGAATGATGTCCTGCAAACCCGTGCTCACTCCTGCAGCTACAGTAGTAAAACTGCGGAAAGATGATGGGGAATTTTTGTCTGACTCAACCATGTATAGGCAATTGGTGGGCTCCCTTCAATACGTAGCAATAACGAGACCTGACATTTCCTTTGCTGTAAGCAAAGTCAGCCAGTTCATGAATGCACCAACACAAACACATCTAGTTGTTGTAAAGAGGATATTGCGATATTTACAGAGTACTGAAACATATGGCCTCACTCTTTGTCGTTCTTCACGCAATGATGTACAGGTTTTCACAGATGCAGATTGGGCCGGGTGCCCGGATGACAGGAAATCAACAGCTGGATTTCTTGTGTTCTTTGGGGGTAATCTCCTTACCTGGGCATCAAGGAAACAACGAATGGTCGCCCGATCATCCACCGAAGCAGAGTACAAGGCCATGGCCGATGGCACGGCGAAATTAATGTGGATTCAAACACTTTTGCAGGAGTTAGGTGTAGAGGCAACAAAGCCGATCCTATGGTTTGATAATTTGGGACCAAGCTTTTTTAGTCACAATCCTGTGTTAAATGCTAGAACTAAGCACGTGGAGATTGACTTTCACTTTGTAAGAGAACAAGTCTCCAATGGCAAACTTCAAGTTCAGTTCATTAGTGGGGAAGATCAAGTAGTCGACATCCTCACTAAGCCGTTGACAACAACTCTGTTCCAAGAGTTAAGAACCAAACTCAACCTTCAAGGTTCCCCAGGTTGAGTTTACGGGGGGATCATGGGGATAATGCGTTACTGCGACTTATCTCTTAGGTGTTGAAGATTATGATGATATCTGTAACTAACTGATATGTTATACTGATGAGATATACATTGAGTAGTTATCTTGTAAATGCTAGGGTTCCTATCATGTATCTAGTCAGGGTTCCTACAGTGTATCTAAACTGGAGTTCGAGTCCAATTGTAACACCACCTACATTACTATAATAACACAGCAACGGTACCACACTTGGTATCCGATTCACAGCATCCTAACCTGTGATTCTTTACATTTAAACTAAACTATCCCAAACCATTTGTAATTGACTGGTAGCTCTTGCGGAAAAATTTAGAGACCAATGATCACTAAAAGAGACAATATAAAGGAAGTATAAATAAAAAACATTGAGCTCTATTATTAGGGAAAGAAATGAACTGTGCTATAGCCATAGGGGAAAAAAAAAACATGTCTAACAATACTATCATAAGTTCATAACCAATTAAGGGTTCTCTCCTCCTAATTTTAAGGAAATAGATTTCCTTATTTTTTGTTTAATTTTTAGGAGTCGCCCTTATTAGTTATAATATTACTACCAGCATGCTACATGGTATGCAATAAGCACCATGGAATTTGTGGTGCTATAGGCTAACAAATCACTTTCCCAGCAAAAATGAGTGATGGAATGTTGTTGTAATTGAAGGGCAAAAAGACTAATCTGGAGTTCAACTTGAGGAACAGAAAAAGAGCCATCAATTTTTGTTGTTCTGCTGAATAAAATCTAACCCGAAGAGTTCCAAACAATCATGCCAAGGCCAACACTATGGGGAATATATGTTGCATCAGTATTAACCTAACAAAATCCTGGAAATGGAGGTCACCAATTTTATTATAACACGAGCTTGTCTTTGAGAATTTGATGCGGAATGCGTCATCTCAGGAAGAGAATCAATTTCAATTTGGCAATCAATTAGAAAATTGCCAACCTGCAGTTTTGCTATTTGAAAATCAAGACATTTCTTACCCTCCAAACAGCCCATAGGGGTCATAACAAAGATTTCACGGTCAGTTTTAGTGAGCTGGAGAAACCAAGCCATTCACGAGAGTAGAATTGCCCGATGGCATCCGCTTTTGACAGTAAAACTCCCATATTTTGCTTTGCGTAGGGGATGAATTTCCAAAAAGTGGCTGGGATGGATCCTCTCCGAGTTGAAATGGAAACATTAATTGGTAGGAGGACTGTGAGTAAATTATGGGCATTATTCAGAGTTGCACGTGCTTAAAGGTTGGGCGAGCTATGGAAGTATTGATGATGGACCAAAAGAACAAAACAAAAAATAGGTTTTGTTGCTTGCCTTTACTACAACACCTCATGTGCTAAAATTTCCTTATCTTTATTTTTTTCGGCGACAAGCCAAATGAAAGAGGTGCAATCTTGGTTCCTAAGGTTGGAATGGCTGGATTAGTTAGTTGTAAGCGGCGTTTTCTACTACATGAGCTGAGATGCTGGCCCATTTCTTCTACAAGGTTTAGGTTCCATCATGGACACGCATTGCTTCGCTAAAGTTGACAGAATTCAACGCCGTTCTTTTTTTTGTTTTTGAGGATGGCAGACTTCACACTTCTTCGTTCCACTCGGTTGGTCTTCGGAGTATTTTTATTTACAGTCCAAGTACCTCGGGGACAAAAGGACTGGAAATGAAGCGGGCCGACTTTGCACACTCGGGCCTCGGCATTAGGTGCTACCATTTAGAGCTTCAACGTGGCCCCAGGCCTGAAGATATAAATGTGGGCTTCAAACTTTCAGATATGTTTGTTTACCTTCACCACATTACCAATTTACCAGTATATTTACTGCTGACTATGTCTAGTTATCAAAAAATAAAAAAAAAAAATCTTACTTAGATAAGCCCAACCGCTTGGCCTTTTCTTTTCCACTTTGGGTACCCCAGATAGGCACATGTATGTATCAACAAGTGTGATTTCTTTTTGGGTGTATCAAAAATTTAATGGCCCATTTACAACCCAACCAAAATCGCCCTCTCAACCATGTCAAAAAAAAAAAAAATCTCCCTCGCAACAACCACAGCCTACCCCGCGTATGTTGTAAAACAGTATGAATAATACAAAGAATTTTTCCTTTGCCAAGCATCGATCGAAAAAGGATATTCTTCGTTGCCAAGCCCAATCCAGTTCTTCTTTAACAGTGATCCAGCACAGTCGACGACCTCTCCAGTGACCAAGGCCAGGTTGGACTTCCCATATGGCTCACACATCTTAGCCCTGGTGGCCCAAACCAACTTGAACACTTGAATTTGTAACTTTTTTTTTTCCTATCGTTACTGTTTTCACTTTTTCTGATTGGTCAAGAGATGGCTACTGGACAGAAGTATATACTCTGGATAGTTTTTTTCTTCTTTAAAATGTCATTCATTCTATTGTTTAAGTTCTGCTGGATTCAGCAATTATTTTAGAGTAATATATTATATGAAAAAAAATTATACAGAAAGTTCGAAAATAAAGCAAAGCAGAATTGCTCAAAAAAAAAAAAAAGAAAGCAAAGAAAGCAAAGCAGAAATAAATGAGGAGATTATATTGTACTAAAAAAAATTTATATGTGAATTGTTTTCAATTATTTTCTTATGATTAAAGTTAGATTCACGATCGACGAACTCCTTGGCCCTAGTGATTGAGGATGGCAATTTTTCCGGGTCTATCCGATGCCCACTCGAAACCCCCTTTTATGGGTAGGGTATTACCCGACTTTAACCGGGTAAAAAAAGAGTAAGGTATTTCCCGAACCCAAGTTGACTGGGTCTGGGTAGGGTCTGATCTGGGTAAGGGTCTAGGTTTTACCTTACCCGTTAGACCCGATCCATTATAATGTTCTAAAATCTATAGCCGTAACATAAAAATCAACTTGAGTTTCTTTCTTTTGTTTATTTAATTCTTTTCTACTCACCTCCTCTTCTTTTTCTATTGAAATTTCGTGCTCTATGACCCTAAACTAATATTATGTTATTATAATTTTTCTTTGTCTTTAAAGGAATAATAATTTATAATTATCCTACAATTATTTATGATAATAATATGGAAGAAGAAAATAATTTTTTTTAGAAAAATATATGTTGGTCTTGGTAGAGAAGTGGATGGAGATTAAGAAATAAAAAAATTGTTTGGATTTTAAGTTGAGAAAAGTTACACGCTACTTTAAATTTTTGGACTTCTTGTTATTTTTAAAATTTTTATGTTTGAACTTGGAACATATTTCATGAATGCTAATTTAATAATTGTAGGATTTTTTTTTAATTAGAACTTGATTTTTACTTAGCGGGTATAGCGGGTGTACCCTTACCCAGACCCGTATTACCCGTTGGGCAAAAAAATTAAACTTTATCCTACCCGGTTCATAATTAGTCCATTCATATCCTACCCGATTTCATTAAAGGTCCGGGTCTGGGTCTTGCTTATCCGACCCGACCCGACCCTACCCAATTGCCATCCCTACTAGTGATATTAATTCATTTAATTTTTTGTTTTCCAGATGTCCGTAATCCTTTTTTTTGGGTGGTACTGTCTGAAATCTATTGTTCCCGTTATGACCAACAAGGCACAGTTGGATTCCCATTGCAGAAACTAACAGGCCCGACGGATCGAATCAAGATCGAGGCTGGGTCCGGTTTGGTTGGTTGGGTTTGCTTTAACCAATTTTTTCTTTTTCCTCCCTTTCTTTTCATCTTTGCTTGTCAGTTTGTTTTTAACTAGTGGCCTTAGTTTCTTCTTTACATGTGGCACGTCAGTTGATGTCCAGAAGATGACAATCATAGACAACTTGGATTTAATAGGATTTAAATTGGCGTTAGGGAAGAACCAGGACGCACGTGTGCAAGCACACGCTTTGGTGGGATGGATTTGTCAATGTTCCCTCACCAACTGGCCATAGGAGAGCCCTTATGCAGTTATGCTATGCACCCAAAAGATATGGAAGATTAAGATGGTTAACCTCCTAATACGGAGAACACTAAAATTAAGATGGTTTTTGAAACGGAGAGACAATATTCACATGCTTGTAGGGTTGATAATTTTGATCATATGCAAATGATGGTCCATCTATATATATTTTGGCCAACATACAAGTAGGAAGGTCAGCTGTGATCTTTACTTTTAGGGGGCAATGAGGGCTACGAATCCTGTCATTTGGAGCCCATTTGTGACCCAATCTTAATTTGCAGTTTTGCTCTCCGTTTGTTGGTTCCTTCGATCTGGCTTGTAATTCAATTTTTTTTTTTTCCACCGTGAACTGGCATGTTGTTGCAACACATCGATAAACCCCTAAACCCATCCTCTCCCTACTAAATTTCCCACACCTGGATCGAACCAGGGTGGCCTCGCACCAAGGCAAGGTCTTGTGCCACTGCGCCAGCTGGCACGTACAGGAGCAATATTTATTGCACTTTGTAATTGTATGCATATAATTAAATTGACAAGATTGAACCTTAAGCCTGTGTGGACATAATAAGGACCAGTCAGTACTCCATGGTGTTACAAAATGCGCATCCAAATCGAGTAAAGAAACAGCTAGGAACAAAATCTGTGGCTATAGCTAGCTAAAGGGCTAACAACATCTAGCAATTTTTGGAAATGAACCTTTTGGCTTTCGTGGTGGTGGAATATTTACTGGAAACATTTGCCCCCCCCATCAAGATGTGGTCCATATTAGAACTCTAGCAGCACATCTCATCTCAAAGCAAGGAAAAAAAAAAAAACACTCAATCAGCACATCCTGATGGAGCTAGTAATTGAAGAGTATTAGCCACAAAATCTATGCCAATTATGGTAATGGATAACTCTTTGGGAAAAAGCTAATCTCGCACTATATATTAATGTGAGAGGAGACACTCATATCAGCAAGTGCCTTAACCTTACCCTGGATTATGATTCCAATCTTATCAGTGTACACTACTTCATTCGTTGCATTTGCCTTTATTTATTATATATTGTTTTATTTTTTTAGTGAAGCCTTCCCTTTATTTGAAAAGTTGACCATTTTGATCGATCACTTTAAAGATGGGATCACAATGATTGCCTTTCTCTTCTTTTGTGTTGGGTATACACCATGTACTAGGGCATATTTTTTCATGTATACTTACTTTTACACATAAGATAATAGCCAGTTGTATTTTTCCTCTTTCCCCTACTTTTTTCAGAGTATTATCATGCTAATGCTACCCCATTTGCGTTTCCACAAAATTGAATATTCCCCCACAACTCTTTTGTAAATTACTGTTTTCCCTACTGAAATATAGCTCCGATTCCTATACATCTGTATTTTTTTCAAGGGTAGTGAATGATTTGCAATATATACAGCGTTAATTAACAGATTTTAAGTTGCAATATAATTGAAATAACAAAATAGTTTCTTCAAAGGAATCTAATTAATTTGCCACATTGCGTAAGTAATTATTTTTAAATATGTATCTACCCTTCGAATCACAATATACATAGTTTTGCATTTTTTGGCCTTTGAAATTAAACAACAAATCAGCAATGTGATTGTAGCAAGTGTAATGATTGAGAAGTTTCCAACTGAAAGAGTAATCAAATCCAGAGTCGCATGACAGATACACATGAGCTCATCAACAAGGATAGAGTTTATCCATTGACTGGGAAATCCGGGAATTGAACCCATACAATAACTTTATCAATTCTCCCAGTGGTAGCCCTGAACTCGCTCGTCCACGGTTGTACACTTAAGACATTTCCGTAGATAGTCCATGGACCATCTACCAATGCGTGCAAATAGTCTTCCTCATCCCTGAATCTCACTATATAAAAGTTGTTCTCCAAATCAAGAATTTTGAACACACCTTTAGGCTGCCACAGGATTTGAAGCTTTGAATGGAGAGCTTTATACCCGATGGGCCGATCTAGTAGCTTCACGACGACGGCTTTCTGCCACGGTTTGTCCAACCTAGCTTTGAAAGCCTCCGAGAGCTCCACTACTCGCTTCCCATCCTTGACGCATATGTAGGCATCTCCATCCTCAAAATCCGGTTCACCGTCTAGGTCCCAAGGGTCTAGTGAGGGGTCATCATACGTACCAGAGAACAGAGAATCTCTGTAGCTGGGTCGCGAATCGGCCATCTGCACATCAGAGGCAAATTCGTCATCATAGGGTTTTTAGCCTATTAGGAGATTTGGTGGGTAAGACGGTAAAGCTGGATGAGAATGCCCTGAACCCAAAACGGGCCAAATTCGCGAAAGTTGCCGTTTGCGTGGATTTGAATGAACCTCTCCCAGGAACGGTGGCTTTGGAAGGGGAAGCAATCAAGGTGCGGTATGAAGGGCTCCCCAATATCTGCATCACTTGTGGAAGAGTGGGGCATAGCCTCCTTGGCTGCCCGGAGATCCGAGTTGAGAATGGCCAGTGTCCAACGCCTCCGGCGCCTGAAGCAGGAGTTTCCGAAGAACAATCCCAAACTCTCAAAACAGGGATCCCCACCAGCAAGGTATCATCAATTAGTGCGGGTGATAGGGGGGACTGGATGAACGTGCCCAGAAGATCCAGAAGAATGGTAAAACGTCAGATAGATGGATCGCTGGTCACTCCACCGCAGCACGGTACTAGTAATGCTGGTAATCGGTTTACTGTCTTGGAAAAAGTGCAGGAATCTCTACAACCAGACACAAGCAACCTACCGACCCAAACTACTCCAGTTGCGTCCCACTTTGCTACCCTAGTGGATATAGCAACGAGGAAACCCAAATCCCATCTAAAACACAGTCCAGAGAGTCGTATCCCAGCCCCTAACAAGAAAACACAGACCAAAAGTACCAACCAATCTCTGAAAAGGGACCCCCTCAAGGACATTTCCAATGACGCCAAACAAGCGCAACACCTGGCCAAAACAGGACAAGCCCAACCGACGCCTTCCCCAAGTTTCCATTCCCTTCAAGAAGTTTCCCATACCGGCACCTTCCCGTCTACCTTAGATGTTGTCCAAACTTCCATCGGACCCGTCCCCGCCCCAGTTCCTTCCCCTGCCATTTACCCCGCTGTCTCTAACAATTTCATCCATCCAGCCCCACCCCGGCCCCGTAAACACCAAAACCATACGGCAGTGGTCCTTACCGAAGACTGTCACCGTATGATCTTCTCCCCAGGTGCATCCAGCTCAGGTATGGATGTGGATCGGCCGCCGGATAGTCACCTGCATCACTGACCTGGCCAGTCATCCTGCCTGTTTTGGTTTTCATTTTGTGAGGTGTACTCGCAGCAGTTTTTTATTCTATGTCTTGTATGCTTGGGGATTACTCCCTAGTGATGATTTATTCTTCATGTACTAGTCAGGTATCTTGTCCAAGATAGGAGTCGAATTGAGCTACCGATTCCTAATCATGTACTTAGCTCACGTATATTTATCGAATATACTTCCCGGTTTCGACCAAAAGGATAGAGTTTATCCTAGCTAGCCCACCACAATAAAAAAAGAGATATTACTTTTCTTTTGTTTACCGTATCTTTATCCTTACTTTTAATCGAAGTTGTCATGAATCCACACTGGCCAGTAAATCACAGAATAAGAGTCAACATCAATTTCTCTGCACTTGGAACATGTATAACTTTAATCGTCTGGTCGACACATCTATATATCTTAGTGAAGCAATAAAGCTTGTGGAGTTCAATTTTCAATTTTGTTGTCTTGAGAAAAGATGTTTGGAACATTTGCATGGCTTTACTAAAGCATTTGCGGGGTATCTAGAAAAGACAAATATGTTTTGTTCTGTCCAGGATTCTCTCCAAATACATACAAAAATTAAAGCTAGCTGAAAGATCATGACTTGGAATTGAGTACTGTTAAATTTCTTTTAAAAGTGATGCACTCAAACGATGAAGTCAGATTTTAGTTGGAAATGCATGCAATCCATCAAAAGAATGTTGGTGGAGCGATATGATATTGTGAATGAAAATAATCTTAGCTCATGATGTTTTAGTATTTGCTGCGGTAGGTCGCATCTAAGGAGACTGGTTTTTTTTGGTCGAAACCTGGATAGTATATTAATACTTCAAATCAGCAAAAAGCTATACAACAATTGTTGCCTAATTTCCTTTATCCTCTCGTAGAGGATTGATACATACCCGCGGAGGGGAGTTCAGAGTAAGCATACCCATACTCAATTTTGGAGACAAAGAAGCTAGCGCATAAGCTACACTGTTAGCTTCTTTATATACAAAGTCAAGAGACCAGAACATCTGGGCTTGAATCAACCGTTTGATGGCATTTGCCACTTCAATCAGATCATCATCCCAAACAAAGTCTTCCAAAAGCCAACGAAGTACAGCATGGTNAAAAAGAGAAAAATATCAACGTACATGAGATGATTTACTTTTTTTTTTCAGAGTCAAAATTAAGCTAAAGCTGAAATGCATAATGTCGTGTCACATTCATCGTGTCTATGCATGCGAGGCATGCGAATCTTTGACAAAACTAAAGAGCTGGGGGGTGGGTAACTTGGGGATGCGAGTTATGTTTCCTCATCACTTTAGTGCTAATTACTTACCCACTACTACTACAATTGTGATTTTCAAGCTTCTTAATGCTTTTCTAATTTTTGACTAATTGTCCGATGAAAACCCACTGTTACTTTGTCCTTAAACTACCTAATCTTAGACATTAAACAGACCATAAAGAGAATATTTGTACCTGTAACCAAACAAATATTGGTTTAGGGTCAATATGTCATCATTTCATTTTACTACGGGGATTAAGGTTTTTTTTTCACTTTTAAAAAGAGGACGGAAGATAAACCTTAAGCCATGACCCATAGGAATACAATTTCATATACTCTATCAACTATTTACGTTCCAGGAAAATTAATTAGGTTTATAAATTATTAAATTAATACAATTGCACTAAACCAATCTTAATAAAATTTTAAACTGATAGAATTAGCTAGAACATATCAGTATGCAGAAGATGCTTGTCGTCTGATATATATGGTGCCTGATTTTTCAAGTTGTTTATTAGAAGAAAGTGCACACAAGTTTTAGCTGAACTCCAAGCAAAGCAGTAGTACTACGTACAACTGTAGTTGCTGGATAAACAAAGGGAAAACAGAATCGTTATGGGATTTCACAGTGATTGTATCAGAGCCAAAGTGATCAATCATTAGGGCAACATAATGACCCCACTGGATGTATGGAATAAATGAGAAGGGGTACCACAATATTGTTTGGGTAAAACCTGAAAGGCTGAAAGTGATATTTGGATCTTCCACGGCCACTGCAATTGGTGGAAGGTGTGGTGCGGTCCCTGTTAAAATTTTAGTGACACAACCAAAATAAAAGTCCTGGAAACACACAATAAAACACCCAGTAGGTATAGCAGAGGATATACACATATCCATCCAGAGACCTGGCTCTTCCCGTGGGGCTGTTTATTTTTGTGCCCATATGCATGCATGCTCTAATATACGTACAAAATTTCAATCTAATATACAAGATTAGGATTAGAGTCAGGGACTGATAACCGAATGGGAATCTAAACCGAGACAACTTTTTCCCACTACTCTTGATATAATAGCACGCACAAGACAAAAGAATTTCCCTGTTTCACACTTCTGTGCGTTAACTTAATGGGGCTAATGTGTCGGCTTCTACTGTGGACCAACTCGTTGTAATTTGGTTTTGTCACTTCAACTTCAGCATCCTGATGATGTGCAGGTGCGGTGCAGTGCTGGGATTTTGGGTTAATATTTGGCATCTCTTAGTGATGTTTTTAATTACTGCATGAGGCATATGGAGTCATGTTAATTTGAATATTCCAGATTTAAAGAGATGCCAGTGACGCATGTATACTCTTTTTTATACTATTGTAGCCCATGCAGGAAAGATCAACCCTAATGGCTTATGGTTTGCAATCAGTGGAATTTGGTCCTACATATTTGTGTATTATTGTACCAATAATAGCCACCTGAAAGCTTTCTATGATTTTTCTTGTCCATCTATAATTTGCAACTGTATGCTTTAGTAAGTATCTGATTATAAGCTGCATTTTGGTCGAAATTTTCTAGTTCGCGACTAGGGAGGAGTTACAGCTGCTGACGATCTAATCATGCCCTAGTTAATTTCTTTTCAGTATTTCTTTGTTTATCTAAGGTGTGTGGGTGGAGAACACAGATACCTGATTAATGGAATTTTATCTTCTGACACTGTACCCAAAAGGGAAAAAAAAAACCCACAAAACCCAACGAAGGCAAACTTCCAAAAAGAAAAAGTAAGGCATCAGAGAGCCTAGAGCTAACTGGCGACCAATGTCACAGGTTACTAAGTGTAAAATTGCAAGATTAGTACTTTTGCAAAATTAGAAAAAAGTCTTGGTAGTCAGTGGTAGTACCATTCTTTAGCTTTAAGGAGCAGATAATAAATTAGAAATAAAATTCTCTGATACTCTATTTTGAGGTTTTCATCATTAACATTGTTTGGAGATGGTATCAACTATCAACAACTCCTATGATCATAAGTCTCCATATCGTGATTAATCAACAACCTAACCTAACATGTCCATAATCAATCCTACGTACAGTTCTTTCTTTGGCATATTTAGGGGAAAAAAAACTGAAAAGAGAGGCTTCATTTAAACACATCGACTCAAATCAAAACTTACTAAAAAAGTGTTTGTCAAGATTCAAAATCCGCAATTAATGTAGAAAGATGATTAAGCCTGTTGTGTGTTTTTAGACTATAGGAAGGAAGGAGAAGGAGAGTGGAGGAAAGGTCAAGGTGTCTGTAATGCAATTGCAAACTGTAAAGAGAGAGTAGTCCAGTATTACACAAAGGGCTACAAGGGACCCACCAAGGAAAAGCAAAATAAAGGCATGGGCCCCGCAGGATGGACCCCACAGAAGAGACCCTTGTCGGTTGGCCGCCCCGTTGGGTGGCAAAGGCAAGGACCATTACAGTATTTGTGGATCACCCTTTTTCTCTCGTTGGGTTGACATCAGTATATCCTCCCCCTCGCTGCCACTAGGCATCACCTTCCTCTTTTTTTTTTTTTTTTTTTTTTCTTTTAACTCTTATTTATCCCTCTCCCCCCAGAATAAAATAGAATGAAAATTCTATTCAAACAAAATTCACCATAATTCGATAGTGAAATGTCAAGATTGCAGGAAGATGAATTGCTCCCACAACGCACTTGCATGGTTTAGAGGGTAGGCAATGATCGAGCCAAGACAAGGTGTAGGTCTTGGTCTATAGTGGACATTGATTGAGCCAACTCGAACCAGGATCCTAATAAGACCCATTTTGATGCCTTAATTTGTTGTAACATCTTCAAGACAATCTTTGGGCCGGGGACACCACCACTAGCGGTCCAAATCTGTAACACACACCATATATATCTCTTTCTCCAACTAGCCTAGCCTATATATGTTCGATCCAAAAATAAAAAAGAAGAACTAGCCTATATATAATGCTTAGTTGCCAGAAAGAAAAATGGTGGAGGTGGTGCAAGGAAAGCTGGAACCAACTGTGCTCGCTCAAAGAAGATAATTAGCTACGGGCACTCTTCTCAGGTGCGTATTTCATGTCTTCAACTCTTCTAATTTTTCCTCGAGAAATGAAAGTACTTTTATACAGTTAGCTGAATGACTCATATATATATGCTTTTTATTTTCTTATTAGTGGCTTACTACTCGACCTCAAGTATAACCAAATTAATAATTAATTGTGTTTCTTGTACTAATATAGAGCCTGCGAGTCCTCTTAGTGCTACTATTTTCCCCTTTTCTCCTTGAGAAAAGAAAAAACCTGGCGGAAAGCTGTACAAGTGCAACTAGAGTATAAACCTTTTTTGGTTTCTTAAATGTTTAATTTGCCCTTTCAATATTATTATAATTTATCTCTAGGAGCCAAGTGACTTAAGAGTGTACTTGTCAATAAAATCTAGCGCACACAAGTCACAAAGCCTAAGGGCCATTCCCACATAATAAAACCATGATCATCAAGATGCCTATCACTCTCTTTCCGGCCTGGAAGGATAAGCATTCCTTAGATCATAATTGGTCAAATTCCCCCTCTATAAGTTATAATAAAATCGAGATTTCCTTAAAAAAGAGTTAAAAAAAAAAGAAGAGATTTCTCTTCTATATTTCACTTGCTTTTGATGTTCAAAATCCAATCGATGCCACCACTTCATTTTAAAAATGGTGTGAAACCCTTTTTCCGTTTTTATATACCTAGAAATGGTAATATAAAGAGTGAAAGCTAGCAGCAGCCAGAAGTACAGTCGAAGGCATCTAAGCTGGAAAGGCAATTACATCAATTTAGTGATGACAACAAGCCAAGTTTTAGCTGGAAATCCAGCTTAGTTAGCTCACAACCTGATTGTGGGGTTTCCTAATGGAGTAATTAGGGGGGGCCTGACCCAGTTTTCTGCATAAAAATTGGATTGTAGTACTTTCATATATGATTATGCATCATTAGCTTTAGATAAACAGATTGTCCATCGTTAACTTTAGATAAGCAATAGTAGTAGTATTGAAAAGAATGCATCTGCTGCAAAGGAACTGCAACTACCGTGTCAATTAAAGGTGTCGTCTGATACTAATATAACATCATCCTCTGCTCATCCTCGTAGGTTTTTATTGATCAATCGTCCACAGGGTCCCATATATTTCCCATGAATCTTAGCGCTTGTTGATGATATAATCAAAATCTCTTACTAAAAACATAAAAAAAGATTGAACACAATGAGAATCCAATGCAAAGGCAACTTCTGGAAAATGACCGTCAACTGCCCCAAAGATATTCAATCCAATACGCTTGTGGTGCGGAAATTTTGTAAATCAGCTAATTAAAATCTCATATTAGTATCTTGTATCTTCCTCTGCTAAAGATTTTTGTACAGGATGAGGCATTAATGTCAAGAGATGACCCTTTTGATTTTCATAGACAAAACAAGACGTTAAGAACCAGAAAAAAGGCCCTCATAAACGAACATAAGTACCGCCATTTGCATATGAAGCACTATTTTTTCTCCGTTTCACACCAATGATATATGTAAATGTTTCATGGTCATGGTCCTCATGGACCATATACCATAAATGCTTGCAAAGACTGTCTTGTGATGTTCTAGTTTAAGAAATTAATTGGAAAGGGGCGATTTGATTTTTTATGCAAGGCCAGGTGCCCGTGAGAGGAGGAGAGGGATGATACAAAGTGGTTAATTAAAGGGAGGCTTAAGTGCCGACATTGATAGTGACGCACATAGATTATTGTTTTGGAAAATCTTTTTACTAATACTACTACTACTACTACTTTTCTGGGTTCATGAGGCACTCAATTAAAAAAACACAAGACCATAATTCCCTCCAGCTTTTGATGGCCCCTTTTTTTTAAAACAAGAAAATTTTATTTGGAAAAAAATGTATTTTTCTCTATCATCGCCTTTCGAGTATTATTAAGAATAATGGTAATCCAGAGGCGTACGATGATGCGTATAAAATAGTGTTTGACTAAAATAATCAGGAGGAGATGTGTGTAGTGTACTGTAAAAAAAAAGAAAAAAAAAAGAAAAGGAAATTCGTCGTGGCAATGATGAGAGGAAGGGCTGAAGTGGGCGCAGGATAAGCACGTGGGCGTCGCCTTTCTTCATTGCACGCTGGCATGGCTTGGCCAACCAAAATATGCCTTTGAACCACAACTCACACACATTTTAGTTTCTAGTAGTAACTAGTAACCAAAAACAACAGTACTTTAAGTTTCTTTTTTTCACATTTAGCTGTGAAAGTTAATTGGGCAGCTTATGCTTTGTTTAAGCATATCAACTAACGTATAAGAAGATTTCAGGTTGTGATCTTGTTACCATCCTGGCATCCTCTATGTGTGTGTACACACTTCCTCATTCTTTGTATTTTTGTATGTTTGTTCTTTAGAGAAGGTGTGTATTAACTTCTCTTTTTTTTTAATCTTTTACTAATTTGTTGGGGAGTGTGGTGTCTATGATCTTGATGGGATTGCAGTGGGTTTGATTATTTGTCTGCATGTCCAAATCACATGGGCTATGGAATTTGACTGAAAGGACATGATCCTTGGAGTATTTGAGCTTCCGGGTTCTCTTCTCTTTGTCAATTTATGCTCTAAAATTCTATATATAAAACTTCAATTGGTATCACCCCCCAAAACAACAGCTCTTTGCTTTCCAATTTTTTCCTTTTTCCCCACCAGAATATCTCCTCCATTAGAACTCTATCCTTGTTTTCCTTTTCTGCTTTTCAGTTATAATATACTGAAAGTTACAGTCTTCAATGAGGGTTGGGGTCTGGTTGGATTGATTACGTACAGCTTGTTGGTTTGCTAAGTTGTAATTAACTTTATCCAGGAGCTGGTGGTCTTCTTGACTCTGAATTTACCTTGGAGAATAACTCTGGCTTGCTAGCTATTAGAGGAGGGGGACCTTTGGTGGTTTCACATGCACTGAATGAGAAGCTTTTATTGGTTTCATCAACTCGAGACAATTTGATACAATTATGCAAAGAAGAAATTGCTGAACACAAAAATCAGGAAGAAGATCAGGACCAGTCATGAAGTTTATGAAACTTGGGTCACGGCCGGACACCTTCTACACAGCAGAGGCTGTCAGGTTAGAAATAGTAATTTCATTGAAACATGCACATATCCGGATGACATATCTCTGGGAGAGATGACAGCAACTTATTTTCTTCATGCAGGTCTGTCTCCTCTGAAGTCTCTAGTGATCTTATAGTTCAAGTGAAAGGAAGCAGATATTTGCTTCACAAGGTAAATTTTTGCATGCTTTTGGATTTTGGAAAAATTGAAAACTGAGGGATGTAAATGCCATCTTCTTTTTTCAGACGGACTCAACAACAGAGTTAGTGTCGCAGATTCTCTCTGATTCGTTCTGTTTCCATTTTTGAGAAAGTCTAATTCTTGAAAGTTCATAAACTTGCAGTTTCCTCTGCTATCCAAGTGCCTGCGCCTGCAAAGACTATGCGCTGAATCTCCTGAATCATCGCAGCACCAAATAGTCCAACTCCCTGACTTTCCTGGTGGGGTTGAGGCTTTTGAACTCTGTGCAAAGTTCTGCTATGGTATCACAATCACCCTCAGTGCCTACAATATTGTGGCTGTAAGATGTGCTGCTGAATATTTGCAGATGACAGAGGATGTTGAGAAGGGCAATCTAATATACAAGCTTGAAGTTTTCTTGAATTCTTGCATACTTCAAGGGTGGAAAGATGCAATTGTAACTTTACAAAGCACCAAAGCATTTCCTTTGTGGTCGGAAGACCTTGGGATTACAGGCAGGTGCATTGAAGCAATTGCCTCTAAAGTCTTGATTCATCCATCAAAAGTGAATCTATCACGTAGTTACTCAAGAAGGGGCAGGGATGATGTGTCTTGCAATGGAGGGGATAGCCAGAGACACAAACTTCTAAACAAAGGCTGGTGGGCTGAAGATATGGCGGAATTAAGCATAGACCTGTACTGGAGAACCATGATTGCAGTCAAATCTGGTGGGAAGATACCCTCTACACTCATTGGCGAGGCATTGAAAATTTATGCAGCCCGATGGCTACCTAATATATCAAGAGCAGCAAACGGAAACAAAGAAGAAGCATCTGGGTCTGATTCAGACTCCACTACTGAGGTAGCTACAAAGCATAGGCTGCTCTTGGAATCAATTGTCAGTTTACTCCCAGCAGAGAAAGGAGCTGTGTCTTGCAGTTTCCTGTGTAAACTCTTAAAAGCGGCCAATATCCTTAATGCCTCCTCTTCTTCAAAGATGGAATTGGCCAGAAGAGTGGCCATTCAGTTGGACGAGGCAACTGTCAACGATTTGCTAATCCCCTCGGTATCATATTCCAGTGGAACTTTGTTTGATGTAGACTTGGTAATGACCATATTAGAGCAGTTCATGATGCAAGGGCAGAGTCCTCCTACTAGCCCTCCAAGATCCAAGCTGGGGTTCGAAAGGAGAAGGTCTAGGTCAGCAGAAAATATCGATTTGGAGTTTCAAGAAAGCAGGAGGTCTTCTTCAGCATCACATAGCTCAAAGCTAAAGGTAGCAAAACTTGTAGATGGCTATCTTCAAGAGATTGCCAGAGACCTCAAGTTGCCCCTTTCAAAGTTTATTTCACTTGCCGAGGCCATACCTGATTTCTCAAGGCTTGACCATGATGATCTCTACAGAGCTATTGACATTTATCTCAAGGTAAAATAACAAAATCACAGCCTAGTTGATCCCAAAGGCATATTTCACTATCACTGTCTAGTGTCTAGGATGTGGGTCACCATTATCGGTTAGTTAGATAACCAACTCTCTTGACCTAGTGATAGTACTGTCAAGCTCACAATTATTGTCAGTTAGGATTAGGCTGACCTATCAAAGTAAGCATGGAAGACTATTATGCGAGGTGATGTATATGTCAGAAAAGTTTTGGTTTCTAGTAATTGTTTTTCATGGTTGCAGTAATTCAAATGACCTATCAAAAAACCATTTGTGTCCAAGTTTGTAAATAGCTTTTATTTTATCTCTGGTAACAGAATACTAACTGGAGGCAAGTGTTAAATTTGATTAGCCATGAATTAATATATAGATTGATCTGTGGCTCTGTCATCAGATTCGCATTAGAAGCTTATAAGAGGAATTAGTCAGTAATCGCTGCTAATGAACAACAATGAAGAATTATAACCATCTTTATGTGTGACATCCAGGCACATCCAGAGCTGAACAAGAGTGAAAGGAAACGGTTATGTAGAACCCTTGACTGCAAAAAGCTATCTGTTGAGGCCTGCATGCATGCTGCACAGAATGAGTTGCTCCCACTAAGGGTGGTGGTGCAAGTTCTGTTCTTTGAGCAAGCAAGAGCAGCCATGGCTGGCGGCAAAGTGACTGAGCTTCCTGGAAATATCAAGGCACTACTAGCTTCACATGGTATTGACCCATCAAAGCATACAGCAGCACTAAGCACCACTACAAGCATTCAAGCAGATGACCAATGGAGTGTTTCAGGCCTCAAATCGCCAAGGTCCAAGATGTCAACCCTGAAGATGAAATTGGCTGAAGATGATGATTTGGATGATTTGCAATCGGATGGCCTTGGGAGAACTTCCAAGTTGAAGTCTTTCTGTGCTCTTCCCACGCGACCCAAAAGGATGTTCAGCAAGTTATTGTCCATCAATAGAAGTTCCAGTGAAAAGCATTGAGTTGAATTTTGTTTACTTCAAGGAGCGATGGTAATTAATTATAAGCGTAACTCATACACTGGTTTTTTTTGGTCCTTCTGGTATGCGTTGTAGCTGAAAACAGAAGAATTCTAATGTGCATTATTGATGTAATCTAATATAATAAGATTAAAGATTTTCAGGACACAGGAGGAAAATCTCCTGCTGGATCTCATTGTGGGAACTATATACAGTGGAAACTCTTAAGTTTTAGATCAACAATTGTGGGACCTCTATTCTTGTGCTTGTCTACAAATCTGCAACACCAGCAACTGTCTCTTGGTTGCAATTCACTGGATCCTCAACTTTTCATAGCAATTAGTTCATCATTATATCTGTGGCTGACACCATACATTCAGCTCTCTTGGCATTATTTTCGTCTTATTCCTTTCCTTTGAGCTAATAATGTCAGCTGCCATTGGAATACCCGGCAATTATATATTAATTTCTTCCAGCATCCATATAAGTAAATCACGCCGTGGTGATTTGTTGCTGATCAGGATGTTCTTTCTGGGAATAATATACGTGCACTTGTTGGGATGCAAAATTCATTAAAATGGTCTTCCACTATATAACAATAATACAACCTTATCGCCCTCTCCAAAAACAAGCAATACAGTTAGTTACTATAAAGACCGAACCAGGAACGAAATGCTTTCTTGCCATTGTAAGGTTAGGCCTCAAATCCACCCATCAAATACTTATACGAAGATAAACCCGTCACCGACAAAAATTAATAAATGCAATTTGAATTGGACGGTCTTTAATTAAATCATGACCCAAAATTGTACCCATGAAGCTGCAAACTAGTAGCTAGGAGTTAGGACAACACTGTGAATGTGGTGATACCTATCTTGAAAGATCAAAACGTGGTTGATTTGTCCTTTCTTCTTTTGAGTGACGGAAATTGTCTGGATGCTTTCTAATCATATTTTTCGGTTTGTAATCAAAGAAATCATTACAGAAATTGTACCATTGTCTACCTTAGCAGGCGAAAAGGTTAGGCTGAAATTTTTTTCAACTTAAGTCTGTTGAAGAGAGATGGTTTGCATATATGATTGTTGGTTATGGCCATCATTGTTGTCATCATCATTGCAGTCATTATGGTCATCATAGTTTTCCTCAACATAAACTCCTATGTCCAAGCAGCTGCATGCATGCATGATGCATCTTAGTCGGCCCCTCCATTATCATTGCATTATGCTATCTGCCTGGTGTCATCCTAATAACTTACTACTATTTCCTTTTTCCTCTTCCTCCTTTCTCGATGAGGTTGTTTATGCAGCATTTGTTTTCATGTTCTTCCGTCCTCCATAATTCACAGAAAAAAGGTATAATTTAATAATTTATTTGCCTCTAGTTGAGTTTATATTGTCTGATCAACGTTGCAGGGCAGGGCCATCCATATATGTGTCCACTAATAGTTGAGATTTAGCATACTGATAGTGTATGCCAATTGTGTCCTTTGAGGAAGAAAAAGGGAAATCTTCTACAAGTCTTTATAACTTGTAAAACACTTATTCGAGTCTTATTTGTTGATGTGTTATACCAAACAAGTCTTCATTCAAATTTAGATGTTAACTTTTGGTCCCTCAAATTCTATAAAATATTTATAATTATCATCCCTGGCTCACAATTTTATATTAATTAGGCCTCTAAACTTTAAAATATTAATTTTTAAACTATGAATTTAATTCTTTAAAATCCTAAATCTTAAATCCTAAACTCTAAAACTCCAACCATAAATACCAATTCCTAAATTATTAATTTTTAAATCCTAAAACTTAAACCATAAATCTTAAACTCTAAATATAAACACGCTAAACCTTAAACATTAATTAAAATTATAAGTTGAGACGAAAAGATTAAATGAATTGATGATTATTCAAAAGGGGTTTCTAATTGAACCATGTGCATCTGAATTTCCAATTTTTGTGCATATGTGACTAATCCCAAAACGAATCGCTTAATTTTTTTAGCTTTTAATAGGCTTAATCCTAATGTGCTGTGATTAAAAATAATTAGTATTACATTTGGGAAAGACAAGATTGCTAGTATATCGGCCAAAGTTTGGTTAAGAATAGAGAGCGTCTCTGTAACGCACAGTTGGATCCCACCAGGTTGTGAAGTCTTATATCCGGGGATTCGATGAAGGGGATTGGGCTTGGGATAATTTAGATAGGATGCGCCATGCGGTTAGTTAAAAAGATAATAATAAAAAAAGGAGTTTGGTTACGAGTAAATTTCAGTCCTCCACTTTTGGTCAAACATTGATTGATCCCTTATCTTTTCTGTTCTGCGGATTTTGGTTCACAAATAAAAGTAGATATGATTTTAGTCTTCATAGATTACATAGTCGGGGGGAGCAGTAATTGGTTTGGATAGGACGGTTCTTTTTAGCATTTAAATAATGCATTTGGTTTGTTTGTGGCTCACAGTAGTCTATATAAAGAAACCACAGGACAAGATCGAAGATGAAACATTAATTGATTAGGAGACCGTTCCAAAAAATGAAAAACATTGCTTAACATTTTTTTTTTATCTTAGTCATAGTCCTTCGGACCCTCAGACGGGCTCGTATCAATTTGAAATTGGAATTGAATTCAAATCATTAAAAATTTAGAATTTGAATTCATTATAAAATCAATTCCCATGTTTGGTATACTTTTTAATAATGAAGAATTTAATTCAATTCCAATGTTTGGTATAAATCAAATTATCAATTGAATTGTTAAAATTACTTAAGTAGTCCTTTTGCTAAAAAAAAATAAAATAAGAATATAGGGTTCATTTTTGTCATTTAGACATACCAATACTTATTCAATAGAATTGAATTCCAAATACGATAAGTTTTGCTTGGATTTGAAATATTATCAAAATATTGCTCCAAAAATAAAAAATAGAATTCAATTCTTATTTTAAGTGAAGTAGAATTATATAGAATTATACCAAACTAAGGAATTGATTTCAATTCTTGGAATTGAATTCATTTCCGTGATACCAAACGGAGTGTAAGAGAAACTGAATTCATTACCTGTGAGACTAACAACTATTGATATTTTTACAACCCACGACTTGTAGGCGTGACGCTAGTTTACTTTACACTACCATACTCTCCTGTGTTTCAGTGGATTGTTTATTACAGCCTTTTTTTGTTTGCTTTGATCATAGCCTATCCATCCAGTTACTTCTGCAGCAAATTCAACTCGTCCAGTCGTTACCAGAATCATTACAAATAATATAGTTTGATGATATTCCCACAGGTCACCACCCAAAATAAATTTCGGTATAAATGATTGGAGGCCATATCTGGAAACACCTCTGCCGTGACCTGACAGGTTCGTTTTCACATCGATAGCCATTCTCTCGCAATTTTATTAAGGCACATGGAAAAAGCTGATTAAAATGTACGCACATTGTAAGAAAATGACCGTACTACTCTATCCAATGTTTATTACAGCCCGAGTAACGGTACAGGTGACCATACATGGTGGCATTGCCATTGCGGGGTAATGGGGTCTAGCTAGTTCGATCAGTGGTGGTGATTGACCATCAGATATCTCCAGGTCAATTAATTTCTTGACTGCTATTATGGACATACAGAAATTATGCAGAATGGTTCAGTTCAGCTAGCAGCTGCAATTAGGGGCATCAAGATCCAGTACTCTCAAATTAACAATAAACTTTGTCTTTCCTTTTTTTTTTCTTTCTCCATTCATGGCACTACTTTTGATAAATAACAATGGGCCTTCGGTTCTGCTTAAGAGTCTAAAGATGGTCCTGGAGACAAGCATATGAAGTCCATCTTTGGCAAAAAATTCTGGTCAATCCTATGTCTGCAATATGCCCTCAAAAGGTAGAAATTTGGGATCACCAGTTCTTCTCTTGTGATTTATCCACAAGAAATTCGGGGTTCACTGTCGAGAAACTCAAATAATATGAGTCATAAATTGGAACAACAAACTTTTTAGAGGTAAACAACAACTTTAGAAATGGAAAAATTTCATTCTCAGACATTTGGAAGTGCTAGTAGCTAGCTAGTTTGGTTGATTTAGTAACTACTGAAGTAGCTTAAAAAATGTTCTGCAACAAAACCGGAGCATTTTGAATTCTCAAATTAATTAGTCTCTCTTTTCTTCTTCCTTTTGGTTCTTATCGATCCAGTTTTAAAAAATTTTGTATAGCAGGTTTGTTTGCTTGTCCCTTATCCTAATTCATCTCTATCCATAATTCACCGGAACCAGCTTTCAGGGTTCATTTGCTTAAAAAGCTTTAGGCATGTCATTACTTTCAAAATTTTTCTTCTATGACCATGCATGCAAAGAGGGTTGTAGAAATATAGGTTTATTTTCTTTTTATTTTGTACAAGGAGAGAAAAGAAAAAAAGAAAATAGTAGATTATGCAAGGAGAGAAAGTCAAAGAAAGAAGAAATACATGGATGATGACAAATGTACAAGTTGATCAGCACTGGCATATATATTAAGTCAAACACAGCAGGACATAATTAATACGATCCACACAATTATTATAAGAATCACTGGGCTTCTACTGTGTTTGCATTGCTAGCAGCAGCATTAGTTGTTGCAGTACTGGCCTTAATAGTTGACTCCCGCAGAGACGATGCAGAGTCTATGCTTCTTGTTCGTTGCAGGCTCGGGGCACGGTGAAGCCTGCAACGGAAGGAACCCGCATGAGAAGTTGGAGAGCAGAGGCAAGTGCTCTTTGTAGCGCTGGGTTGCCTTGTAAGAGCAGCTGCACCTGACCCACAACTAGTTGGTGCCATCTGCGACTTTGTGACACCAATACTGGACATGTTCTCGTCTTGATTCTCCAATGGAATCTCCACCTTCATGTTCATGTTCATCTGTCCACTTCCCTTTAGTTTGTTTCTCTCCTCTAATCCTGCAACTTTTCATTGTTCTCAATATAGTTAAACACAACACCAGAGTATGCATCCTCAAGTAGCAATTAAACATGGAATATAGAAAGTTGAAATGTATTATAAGTATGTTGTTTTTTTCCTGTTACCTTGAGGATGACAAATACAGAAGGCAATAAAATCTCTGCCAAAGCTTGCGTGAGAGTTTATTTGTTCCTGTAGCTAGTGATACAGAGAGAAGAGGGAGATGGAATGGGCAAAGGATAAGAAAGTTGATGTGCGAGAGATGTATGTGTTGTTAATAAGAACAAGAGAGAAAAAATGGCAATATCTCTCTTTTCCTTTCACGGGTGTGATGATCAGCTTCCATCGACGTCCCACCAACATTTATCACTTTCGTTATTGCTTCAACCACTCAAAGAACCCATCATCAATAGGCCCCTCTCTCCATTAGCTTTTTCCTTTCTATCTTCTTCCCTCTTTATGTGCCTAGAATCATGATTCATGAGAGAACCTGTCACCGAAATAGATCTCTTTGAGGGTCCCTCTTGATCATGGCAAACATTCTCGTGGATGCCCTAGTAGCTCAGATGACTTCTTCCACAATGCACTTATGCTAAAAAATCATAATTCTCTTACTGTTTATAAATAGAGGTGTATGCTTCTTAGAGGTCGTCGCTGCTTCTTGGAGACGTTTTGTTGATTTTCCTGTGGTGCTCAATCTATATAAATAAGGACATAAATAACAGTGATTTTTTTTTTTCTCTAGTACTATTGGATATCTGGATCATACCTACTACTACCTTGTTAGATTTTAGAAAATTCCATGAAAGGTGTGGGCCGGGGTAGAAAAGCCATGCATAAGAAAAAGAAAACAACAGACCTTTGAAAATATTTAAACGTTTTAATATGCTGATAGAATGACTCAGTGAAGCCCATTTCTACAGAGTGATGGTCCACCTGGATCAAGCATGTTGAGCCTAAACAAGCCCGTTTTGCAACCTTGAATGAAACCAGAAACCTACAACCAAAACTTGTAGCCCAATGCTTTGGGCCTTGCATATGTTGAACCCACTAGGTTTTGGGTTTTCCTGACAATGAAGCGCCAGGACTGGGAGAAAATGGTTAAAATGTAGTCAAATCACAAATGTTGATGCAGGGCCAGGAAATCGACCAGAAAAGGATGGATTTTACTCTGCGGCGTGGAACTTCTCGTTCCATAAATCCAGTGTCCCAAGCCTCAAATCAATGAAGATAAAGCTAACAGAGGAAATACTGGTCCAGGAGGAACAAATTAATGCAAATAACTGGTGATTGCCAAGATAGATTTATACACATCATTGGCTGGTGGAGAAAGGACATATAGGCAGCAGAAATAGACTTGAAGAGTACTTTGAGGTTGATTCCAGTAAAGAAAGACTCAAAAAAAAAAAAAAAAGACTTAGGAGTGACACGACCCGATCTCAAAACAATAGAGTGTTTGATGAATTTCAACCATAGCTAAGGGAGGTAACTGTTGGGCAGACCTATTAGCACATTGATTAAAATGAGGAATTAGAAAAACTCCACCAGTTGAGATTAGAGACAAAAAAATATTTTGTTATGATTGGGCATAGTCAATTTTAGATGGACTACACTAAAAAAAATAGTTACTTGTCCAAATAAGAGAAGTAGAATTTGATTTTGCTCACCAATAAAAAAACAAGCTTCCCTCAGTTCCATAAAACATAAGCCATTCATGTTTTTTTTTTTTTTTAAGCCATTCATGTTTAACTTCAAATGGAGCACGTAAAATTTTTATATTAAGCCTAATCTATTTAGTACTCTTGTCGTTAATTACCAAATGCAACTCATCATGACTTTATTTCAGTTATTGGTATGGAGCATTAAAATTGGTCCATTCTAACAATTTTTTTAATGGGATACTTTTATAAAAGTTCATAGCCTTTTGAACCTAAGAAACTATAGTTCAAGTTATACCGACACTGTGAACCTGTTTTTGAGCTCCTCGATCGATCGCCCAACAAAGGTTCTCCCTTAACTTTCAAAGTTTCACTGGCAAACCCTCTCGGCATCAATTAGAGGTGGTTTATTTTAGGTTTTGGAAGAAGCATAAGGTGAGGTTGTGAAAACCAATTCCATTTCTGGATTTCATAGCTTTCTGATGTTAAATTGAAAATTCAGCATAGTATGCTGCACTTTTTCATATTCATTGTATTCTTTATATATCCGCATCAATAAAGTCAAACAAGCATCAAAAACAAAATTGAAAATTCTGTCATGAAAATAAGAATGTTGTTAATCCATAAATTAAACCCAAGGTGCAATTTATTTACTTTTGTATGAAATCCCAGGTTTAAAGTGAAATAATATACATGAAGATGAAACTAAGAAACCATATACATACGAATTTATATCAAAACATACATGAACAGATGAAGCTAATTAAGAAATAGAATGGCTAGATGCCATATGCATGCATGCTAACACAAGAGGTAAGAACAATTTTTTTTTTTCGTAAAATGACACTTTCATCTATAATAAAGGAAAAAAAAAATTGAAGAAAACGTGAAGACGTCTGCGTATATTTAAGATCTATTTTAAAAAGAGCAACCATGGGTTGGTATGTGAGGGTAAACTGGAATTGTTTTGTTTGTTACATATTTTCCTTATAATTTGTCACAACTTGAACCAGGTGGAATGATATCGATGAAAGTACGATGGGGGCTTGAACTATACAGTCAGATAAGCTACCACGTACATCAGATGGGCAACACAAGAAACTGTAATAATTCTAGATCTTGGGGAGAGTTATAAGCATTATATACCATTTGATCCTCACGCACTTAATTTTGTGTTGGGCAAATGCTTTCATTGGCACTAGAAGTATCTAGAGCTAAGTGATAGCCCAGGCCCCTGTGTATTGCATTTATTAACTATATAATTAAGCTACCTAATTCTACATAAGATAAGGTTCCTATATTCTTACAATGAAGTTCTAAACCTAAAAGTGTAGAAAACAGTTTAAATTTTCGAAATAATGCATTACTTTATATACAGGAAACTGTTGCGTTTTCCGTTTGGAGAAGCGCAACTAACAACATGTTTAGTTGGATGGGGACGGATGTAATGGAATGGAATCAAACATGCCGTAGTAAGCAGGCAAAGAAGATAGTAGGTACTAACATGTTAGGAAGATTAAAAAGGGTAAGGTAAGAAACTATGCCATTTCGTTTTGCTTGTTCTGCACCAAAGACATCCTAGAGTTAAAACTTATTTTCTGATAGACGATATGGTCTTTTATTTTCCAGGAGAAGACTATTGTAGGACTGGGAACTTGATGTTTGTAGACACTTGCTTTCAGAGCTTCATGCTATATATCCCTCTGGATTCTGCCAAGGAGGACGGCTGGGTTAGCAACTCTTTGGTTAGTGTTGGTCATGAGAAATGCAGTGGTGTTCAATTCATGAACAAGTCTGTGGAGGCTAGCGTTATTTGATGTGATCAATGCCAGAGCTTATCGGTGGTGCAAGCATGCTCATCCAGCTTTCCCTTACAGTGGTGGAGTTTCGTTGGCGTCTGCTATATATTCCTTTCCAAACTTGGCCGCCGGGCCACAAAACCAGTGTTAATCCATTATTCAGCATAGTAATTTTGTTCTTGTCCGGGGCTGTTCATGCATGGAATTTTTGTGTTGCGTTGTATATTCCTATGTTTATTTTTTGATTTAATAAAACCACCACGATTAGCATCGGAAAACAACAATATCCGTCTTCGTTTCTTTCGCTAGCAGACCGAAGTTTTAATCAATCACCTATATTTGATGGCATTCGTACTGGTTCGGGAAGAAGAAAAAGATATACAGTACGCTTGTGGGCATTAACTGTATTGTAACTGTCAAGTGACCATCTCAACGAAAAGCTTAAGCTGATGGTTGAGGCCCCATGATTGGTTTTGGGCTTACTACTCTAACACCCTCCCTCAAGTGAAAGCCCTTTGGGCTTGAAACTTGCACAGGCCCGTCCATGCCTTGTGCTTTTTTAATTTAACAAGGAGGGAGGCGTGGGGATTCGAACATGCGACCGTTTGGTCATTATGGCTCCGCTACCATGTCAAATGACCATCTCAACCAAAAGCTTAAGCTGATGGTTGAGGCCCCATGATTGGTTTTGGGCTTACTACTCTAACAGTAACTTATAGTAAAGTTCCTTTAGTACAAACCCCTATGGTTAACCAGTTGATCTAGTTTAACTAAGGGATCTCGAATTCAAGTCTTGGGAACGCAGCACTCTAAGGGCTAGTGGCGCCAACCTTTAAAAAAAGGCACAATACCCAGTTTTTTTGTCGCCAGATGTTTTCATTTCATACTCAAAAATACTACAACACTTACAATAAACTTGAACAATACTATAGGAAATTTCAATACTCCATAAGCTAAGAAACTTAAACGTAGTCCGAAAGAAATGACAACAATTTTTGGCTCTACAGTTTGCACCAAGGTTGTAGAAAATTTAGGAGGTCTTTTGTAACTGGTTAGTACCATTTGAGCCCTCCTCAGTGTTCGCACACTGGATAACACTATTAATTCTTGGTATTTTTGAAGCCTGCACAGCTAGGTTTGATGCCTTTTTACCATGCCCTACCTTCAAAAGCCAGTCTTGCTCATCAATGGCGGCATCATCGTCATCGGAAGCAAGACTGCGACGTGCCAAAATCGCCTCAGCCATCAGCACAATCCGAACCGGACCAACGCCACCGCTGTCACCATCACCATCGTCACTGCCGCTGCCGTCACCGAAGATCACTCCTCTACCGATGCAACTGCTTCTTCGAAACTCCATCCAACAACCACAACAAAATCTCAAGCAAAGAGAACTTTGATAAACTTAATCAACTTGAGGTCAAATGACCCTAAACCCGGTTCAATCCGGAACTGAAGAAATAGGTATCAATGATCGTGACCGATCTTAAGCGAACCCACTAACCTTAGGTGGAAGATGTAGTATTCACACTAGACTTGGCATTCCATCGAACACTTAGTGTGCTTTTCACAAAATATTTAACTTTCACCATTGATGTGGGGGTTTACATCTTGGACACTTGGACTGGAGGATGAGTGTATGTGGGTAATAAGAAACATAAAGATGAGACAGATGTGGTGGTCAAAATTGAAGGGGATAAGTATCTAGGGTTTAATACCTTCGTAACTCTTACTAATTTCCTCGAGAAATTCAGTTCATTCAACGAATTTTCTCGGGGAAATTAGTTCTCTCTGTCTATTCCCACTCCTGTTCTTCTTCTTCGATCATCCGCCATGGTTGATTATGAGGTTTTACCAACCTCACAACTTCTGGATTCTTTGGGTAACCCTTGTGAGCGATTGCCGGTGGTTATGGATCTCGACCGAATCGATCATCTTCTCCAAGATAGTACTCACAGGCAGCGGCAACTGAAGGGCAAGAATGTAGTGGATTCAGTGATTCTCCCAATACAATCTACTGAATCGAATTCCTCTATTCCTGTCTCTACAACCGCCAATTTGGGGGCTAGGGTTAATATGGATAAGAAAATCAATTTGGGGGTTCCTCAATCGGTCGCTCCAGCTGCTCTTCCTATAGTCTCTACTCCTCATACATGGGCAAGTGTAGCTAAGGGTACATCTCTTCATCCTTTACAGTTTATTACGCCCATTTATGCTGCGGATTCTAATGTCATCCAAATACCTAACGATCTGCTTGAGCTCGGACGGAAGAAGTATTCCCGCTGTCTCATTGGCCAATTCATGGGGAAACCTCCAACACTTGGGTTGATTCAGGCTATGGCAGCCAAACTTTGAGGAAGGAAAGGTCCTGTTTTTGCTGCGCCTTACAAGGAGGAACTCTTTCTCTTTCAATTTCCTACGGATTCTTCCCTGTCTCGAGCACTCCATGGTGGCCCTTGGCACATCGGAGGTATTCCACTGTTCCTTCGTAAATGGGATGTTAATATTCAGCCACTTGATTTTTTTGCTTCCATCATTCCTGTTTGGGTACACTTGAAACGTGTCCCTTTTGAGCTGATGACTAAGGAAGGGTTGAGCTATCTGGCTAGCGCAACTGGCAAGCCATTGCACATGAACCAAGACTGCTCTACACTTCTCTCTTCTGATCGTGTTACTGTCTGCATTGATGTTGATTACTCTAAGCCCTTGCTTATTGAACTTGTTGTTGCGCTTGATGTCTGTACTCATAAAATTGAGATTTCTTATTCCTGGAAGCCTATGCATTGTGACTTGTGCAACAAATGGGGTCATCATCATCTAGCATGCTCCACTAAGCAACCTTCTACTCAATGGATTCCAAAAGCAGTTCCTACTATTTCTTTGAAGCCTACTGTGCAGTCTCGTATGGACGGTAATCTAGCTCTTACAACCAATTCCGTTTGTGCCACTGATACTAATAATGCTCCACAACCAGTAACACATGATAGTGGTAATAGCCCTTCAAAACTTATCCCAAAGGTTTCTGCTCCTATCTCATCTGATTGTACTCAGACTGCCAGCAACTCTAGCATTGAGATAAATGCTCCAAATGTTCCTCCTACTACTTCTGCTTCGGAAACGGGTGTTAATCCAAGTCCTAAGAAGCCACGAAAAGCTGCTGCTGGAGTTCAAGAGGTTATTCAATCTCTTAAACCTGCTGCTAAACCCAGGCTTGGTAGGGGTAGGGGTAATTCCAAGTTAACAGTTTCTCAGAATCCTTCAACTGAGGCAAGTGTTCCCCTACATTCACCTTCTCAATGAAATGGATCACCTGGAATGTACGGGGTTTAAACGACCCTTCTAAATGTGCATCTATCCTGCAGCGTATTCTTTCTTATTCAGTAGACCTCGTCTGTTTGGTTGAGACAAAAATCCAAGTTCATAATGTTCCGGAAATTAGGAAGAACTTTCTCTCAGATTGGAGTTTTGCTCATAACTACAACTCTGCCAGATTAGGGCATATTTGGCTGCTGTGGTCTAATCGGTTAGATGTGACGGTATCAGCCACTACAAACCAGCTTATTCATTACTCAGTATGCTTCCCTCGGAACCAGATTAAATGCTACGCAACATTTGTCTATGGAGCAAATTCTAATTTGGAAAGAGCTTCATCCTTATGTTCTAATATTGGCAGAATTGCTGCTGCTATTGGTAACTCCCCTTGGTGCTTGTTGGGGGACTTCAACATCATTTTAAATGCTTCTGAATCTACTTCTTCCTCTGTCCATCTTTCTTCGGACATTGATGATTTTACCAATTGCTTATCAGCGAATGGTATTTTTGACCACCCATATACTGGTTCTTTCTTTACCTGGTCTAATCGACAACTCATAAACCCTATTCTCAAAAAACTTGATAGGTTCTTAGTCAATTCTTCTTGGTTCTCCCTCTTTCCCCACAGCACTGTTGATTTCCCACCACCTGGCATTTCCGACCATTGTCCAATTATTCTCACTACTCCAGTTGCTGCTTTTCAAGGACCTAAACCATTCAAATTCTACAATCATTGGATCACCCACCCTGATTTTCTCTCCACAGTTACCTCTGTTTGGAGTGTGAAAATTTTTGTGTTTGCAATGTCTAAGCTTTGGAAAAAGTTAAAATTACTTAAACCAGCCCTAAAAAAACTCCACAAACAAACATACAGTGATCTCTCCTCCAGTATTACTCTTTTAGAACAGGAGCTCCTTTCAGTTCAACAACAAATCTTTGCTGGAGAATTGCATGATAGTTTGCTTCTACTGAACAATGTCTAATTTCCACATTAAATGATTTACGGCTTGTTGAGGAATCATTCTTGCGCCAAAAGTCCCGTATCACATGGCTCTCTAGTGGAGACTTTAATACCCGGTTTTTCCACAATATTGTTCGAGCAAGAAAAGCAAAGAACACCATCCATACTCTTATTACTCCAGCAGGTGATTTACTTACAGATCCTAGCCAAATTGAGCATTCAATTGTTCAATTTTATTCGGACTTTTTGGGGCAAGCAAATCCTACTATTTCAGGTGGCTCTGTTCTGTACTTCAAAAGATTGCTGCAACATACAGTTTCTGAAAATCACTGCTCCATGCTCATTGCTGATGTAACAGAGGCTGAAATAAAATCAGCAATGTTTTCACTTGGAAATAGCAAAGCCCCGGGTCCCGACGGGTTTACTGTCGAATTTTTCATATCAACCTGGTCTATTGTTGAAAATGATGTAATTCAAGCTATTCGGGAATTTTTTCATTCTGGGCAGCTATTCTCTGGCCTGAATTCCACCATCATCAGCCTTATCCCAAAGGTTCCCAATGCCCAAAAAGTAACCGATTTTAGGCCAATAGCCTGCTGCACTACTTTGTATAAGTGCATTTCTAAGATTTTAGATACCCGTCTCCAGAAATGCCTTCCTGGACTTATCAGCAGCAATCAATTGGCTTTCATTTCCGGGAGAAAGATCGTTGATAATGTTCTGCTTGCTCACGAAGTAGTTCATAATTATCACCGAATTGGCATCTCCAACCGCTGCACACTAAAAATCGATATCATGAAAGCATTCGATTCAGTGAGCTGGGTCTTTCTTTTAATTGTTCTTGAAGCTATGGGATTTCCTGCTAAATTCATTGCTTGGCTAAAAGTCTGCTTCACCACTGCAAAATTTTCTGTGTCAATCAATGGTTCACTTTGTGGTTATTTCGGTGGAGGTAAAGGGGTGAGGCAAGGGGATCCTCTCTCCCCTTACCTCTTTGTTCTTTCTATGGAAGTACTCTCTTGCCTTCTTAACAAGGCGGCTGCTGATAATCTTCTTCCATACCATCCTCGATGTAAGAAAATTGGACTCACTCACTTATGCTTCGCCGATGATCTCATGATCTTCTCGGATGGTAGCCTATCCTCAGCCTCTGTTATAACACAAATTCTGCAGCAGTTTTATTTGCTCTCTGGCCTTCAGTTCAATCCAGCGAAATGTGAGGTGTTTATTGCTGGTGTATCTGACAATCATCGGGTACAGTTCTTGCAGTTGTGTGGATTTAAATATGGTACTCTCCTGGTTCGTTACCTCGGAGTGCCTCTTGTATCTAGAAAATTGTCATACCAGCACTGCAAAAGTTTAGTGGACAAAATCTTGGCGCGAATCACTCATTTAAGCGCAAGATTCCTGTCATTTGCCGGAAAGCTTCAGGTGGTAATTTCAGTTCTGTTTAGTATTCAAAACTACTGGGCCATTATTTTCTTTCTGCCCTCTCGACTTCTTAAAGAAATTGAGCGTCTTTGTGCTGCTTTCCTTTGGGACCCTAGCTCTTCTAATGCTCGTAAGGCCAAAGTGTCTTGGTCGGATCTTTCATTACCTAAACAGGAGGGGGGACTCGGCATCAAACAACTTAAAGCTTGGAATCATGCTTGTATTGCTCGCAATTTATGGAATCTGCTGCTCAAGGCGGGTTCTCTTTGGGTGGCTTATATACATGCATATTATATTAAAGAGCGCAGCTTATGGAGTATTGATGTTCCGGCTGATTGCTCTTGGAGTTTTAGGAAGATATTGAACTTGCGTAAGCATTTCTCTGCTGGTTTTTCACATATCATTGGGGATGGATGTAATACTCTGTTCTGGTGGGATTCCTGGCTACCTAGTGGGTCATTGAGCTCTTTGGTGCGGCCAAGAACTATTGCCAACACTAAAATTCCCCTCTATGCTAAGGTGAGCTATGTTTTCTCAAATGATTCTTGGTCTTGGCCAACATCTCGCTCACCCGTCCTAGCACGAATTATTTCTGAAGCTGCTTCAATTGCTCCTTCTGCACATTCTGATATCATTCACTGGTCATATTCCCCCTCGGGCCACTTTACTGTAAAGAGTGCATGGGAGTTAATTCGTGTTAATCATGGTAGAGTTGAATGGTTTAAACTCCTCTGGTCCACTAGGCATATCCCTAAACTTAGCTTTATTGCTTGGTTAGCCATTCTTGATCGCTTGGCAACTCGAGTTAGGCTGCAGCGTTGGGGAATTGTCTCTATTACTACTTGTTTACTTTGCTCTCACTCCGAGGAAAGCCGTGATCACCTTTTCTTCAGCTGCCCTTATTCCTCTGCCATATGGTCTCAACTACTGTCACTTTGTTCAATTTCTAAGGTGGTTGGTGATTGGACATCTGAATTCCCTTGGGCTATACAACACTTGCAGAAGAAAAGTATAAAGTCTATGATACTTCGTGTTGGTTGGACTACGTGTATATATCATATATGGCGTGAAAGCAATCGAAGACATTTTACTGGCTGCTCCCGTTCAGCTGAGAGCATTCTTTCTAATGTATGTATTGATATGAAGCTTAGATTTTAAGGCCTGACCCACTTAAAGTCTCGTCCACTCTCTGATGAGATACAAATTCTAAGTGCATTCTGGGGGATTAAATTCTCTTGATGGTCTGTATTGTAAATATTGTATAGCAGCTTATTTCTGCCTGTACACGTTGTTAGGAATTTTCCTAACCAGTTTATTACAATAGAAAAGTTTGATTTGATCTTAAAAAAAAAAGTATCTAGGGTTTAAGCTTTTAAGTTTATAAGGTTTAGGGTTTACGGTTAAAAGTGGTTCAAAGTTTTAAGATTTAGAATTTAGCATTTTATGGTTTTGGACTAGCTTGTGCACTAGTCCAAGTGATCGACGCGAGTTCGATACTCAGGTTCCACCTTTTCCATATTTTTTCCTCTTTTTTCCTACATTTGTGCAAATTTATATGTTTTTGGCCCCTGCTAAAATTTATTTCTACAAATTTGGCCTCCCCAATACAATCTTTGGATCCGCCCCTGTTGTAATTAATAAAGGAATATGAAAGGTTTATAGGTTAGGAAATAGTTATCCTCTTCAATTTTGACCACTACGACGAAATTGATCCAATTTTGAAAATTGGTATATCAAATTGACCCAATTATGAAAACTCATATATTAAATTGACCCAATTACAAATTCATGTATAGAATTGACAAAAATATACAAAGTGGTGTATATGCCTACAAAAAATAATGAAATCAGTTGCTATATATCATTATGATGTTGAATTTTATCAGTTTTCCCCTCAATTTCTTGGTTATGATCATATAGTAAATCATAGACGAGTCAAGTATAGACTGAGGGCACATTTGTTAGCTATACAAATAACAGTACAGTGCAAAAGATTGAAGGTCTAAAACACAGATAATTACTTTGTAAGAACAGACTAAGGAAAATTTCTTTCTTTGGACGAATTATAAAATAATCGCTCACCAGATTCAATGTTACATAAATTGAAGTAAAATAAACTATATATATACAGAGGATTACGATTGAAAAAAACTTCAATGCCAGTGTTACGCGTAGAAACTTAAACCGAAGAATTCAGTAGAGAAAACTGACAGAAAAACTCGAGAAATTAAGATAAATTTTTGGAGAAAAATCTGAGAGTTTTTGTTTCTAAAAATTCATAAGGTAAAACGGAGAATTCGCTAGCTAGTACAAAGCTTATAAATACTTCAATGTATAATGTTGTTGCTACTAAACTAATTGAGAGCTTCATATATATATATATGAACAAGTTTAAAGAGAAAGATAGAGAATATATAAACTGGGAAATTCTAATTGCGCCACATAGGCATCAGCAACCATTGCACTCCAAGCAAACATTACCTAGATCTATTTGGAGGCGAAACCAAGACAAATAGGCCAAAAATTTATCATTTTCCGGTTATGCTTTTGGATAGAAAGTGAAGGTTCTTGGTGGCTTGAGGCTTCGGTAGTAATGCTGCTCAACAATGGTACTCTGTGGTTTAGGTTAAGACTATTCTTGGTGAGGGGGAGGGGTTTCATGCAAGGAGTGTGGCATGTGGCTGGCCAAGGAGGCTTGGTTTTGATGCTTGTGGCCTGTTCAACGAGGGTTGCGCTTTCAAGTGTTATGGTCTTGATGAGAAAGATAATCACGAAAGAAGATAAAATGACAAACACATATCTGCAAGAATGAAAATCGGGAACAATAAATGTCAACTTTTTATGGTTTTGGGTTTTTACAAAAAAAACACGAAACTTTATCATAGACAAAACTAGATCTTTAAAAATTTTAGATGCATATATACTTTCTTCAGAAAGTTTGTAATTATTAGTGAAACTTGAAGTCGTCACCATTGGAAATAAACTTTTTGTTGTCATCATTTCAATTTATATTCTTAAAAAGTTACTAAACCACAATGGTTAAATCAAGTAATTTATCCCATGTTAACTTTCTATTTAATCTGATAAAAAAATTCTTTATATTTTTTTTCCATGTCATGCATGTAGCTTGGGACCTACATTGCCACAATTACAAATTTTCTAGATGAACTAGAACTAATCCCATCGCCTTACCTTTAAACTGGATTTTTTTGTACGACAACAATTAATTAACCAATATAGGGAGAGAGAGATGATCACAGGAATTTTTCTGTTCTTTTTCTTTTCGCAAAGACTACAGTGG
>JAKUCV010004949.1:0-10702 GCA_028386065.3 Turnera subulata
GTCAAGTACCTCTTAGATGTGATAACACAAGTGCCATATGCTTGACTAAGAATCCCATTCTTCATTCACGAACCAAACACATAGACATTAGGCATCACTTCATTAGGGATCATGTGTCTAAAGGAGATGTAGCTATTGAGTTTGTTGAAACTAAATTTCAACTAGCTGACATTTTCACAAAGCCTTTAGACAAAGAGTCCTACTTTCGCATACGTACCGAACTTGGCATCCTTGACTCTACTTTGATGTAATTCTTGCATTTCTAGATTCCTTTGAACATTACTGACTTGGGCGTGGGAGAGTCCCCTAATTTGTTTTGCAGGTACTCCCCTCACCAAAGCTCCTAGACAGGGGGAACATGCCGTGGCAATAAGAAGATTAAGGGTTTACCATTATTCTTTTCAGCACATATAGGAGTGTATAGGTGTAGCTAATATGTTTTCAAAGGTCCACTTATTTCTTACATAAGCACTTCCCAACCTCTTCTCATCGCCATTTCTTTTTGCTAATGTCAAAAGGGGGAAGATAGGAAGAAGTATATGCAACAAGATAGGGGGAATCATACTTTGTAAAACATAGGGGGAATCATCCTTGTGTTATAAACATTAGCATATACTTCTAGGTGTTTGTCATTATCAAAAAGGGGGAAATTGTTAGAACCTATGTCTTCATGGTTCATTCATTACAGGTTTTGATAAATGACAAACCAAGATCATGAAGCAAAAAGAAATCAAGCAAACAAGCACTCAACCAAAGTGATCAAGTACTCAAGTGAAGATATGATCAAGAGTTGAAGTGCAAAGAAGAACAAGAGGAGTTAGGACCTATTTGTACAAGGTAAAACACTCAACTTCTCTTAGGCATTGGCTCAAACAAAACACATTTCAATCATTCAATTCATTAGCATGATTTCAAACATTAAGATGTGTTTTCAGTCCAAAACATCGATGTTCTAAAAGCAAACATCGATGTTCTGTTTTTCAAGTTTTTCAAGATTTTTGCAGTAGCTCTAAAACATCGATGTTGGATTACAAAACATCGATGTTCTTGTGACCGTTGGTCAAAACATCGATGTTTCAAATCCAACATCGATGTTCATGAAAACTTGTCTCAGAAACAGAATTTTGCCGAAGCCAAAAAACATCGATGTTGGCTAATCAAACATCGATGTTTCACAAAACATCGATGTTTCATTTTCCAACATCGATGTTCTTGCATAAACCTTTTTCAAAAGAATTTTGCCGAACCAAAATAACATCGATGTTTGGATTCAGAACATCGATGTTTTAGTTACCGTTAGCCCAAAATTCAAATTTTATGGGCAAAACATCGATGTTCTCCTTTAAAACATCGATGTTTAAGGCATGGTCCAGACAACTTTTCAGCACCCACTAAGCCTTGCTTAAAGGTGTTTTTCTTGGGTGGATTTCAAACGGCTCCATGACTTTTCAGAGCTATATATTGAGCATTTTTAGCTGTGTTTATCAACCAATCAACTCTCTATTTCATTCATCATTCATTGCAAAACATTCAATCAAGTTTAAGAGCCAATTCCTTTGAGATTATTGAGAGTTGCCTTATTAGTGCTTAATTGTAACTCATACCTACTCTTGAGAGAGCTTTTGTTTGAGTAATCTTCATAGTGTTGTTCATACACTGAAAGGGAGGTTTGTTCCCTTGTAGCTACTCATAGGAAGAGTGATTTTCTTTCCTTGAGAGAAGTCTTGAAGTGAGGTATCTTCAAGCAAGTGTGTAGGATTCTTGTGATTAGAATTCCTAGGCTGTAAACGGTTTGTTAAGCACCCGGAAGCTTAACGGTAGATAGTGAACTCTTCAAGTGTATCTTGAAGGACTGGATTAGCCACAAATTAGTTGTGTGTGAACCAGTATAAAAACTCTTGTGTCCTTCTATTTTTCAATTCCGCACTTATTTCCTGCAAAGTTTTTAATTTTCGATCATAAGCTATTCACCCCCCCTCTAGCTTAAGTCTATTGTTTCTAACAACCATGTCAAGGAAAATACTAGTGGTTCTAATGTTAGCAATGAGAAATATGTGTCGGTTTCTATAATCAGCTAAGTAGAATCAGTATTTTGTTTTACCAGATTACATTTGCAAGCTGATATAATTTCTTGTCCATGATCTTCCTCCTTGCATTGACTTCCCTCCGTTACTTCGATCCATTGCTCAACTTTCCCTTAGACTCGCAATTGAAAGGAAAACATTGAACATCAAAAAAGATTAACACATGAACTGTTATATGTAGTAGGCACGGAACAAGACACAGGGCTTCACTGGTTATGGCCGAGGCACGAACATGTTCGATGGAAACAATACAGAACCTGCATCCTGCACTCGCTGTAGCATTGTTTTGTTGCGGTCTGTTCAGGCGTTGTTACGGTTACTGTGGAGGTGCACCTTTCACATGTCCACCATATATAGGTGCTCAAGGCTGCAAAAAACTGAACCCAGTCGAGCTTTTGATGGCTTGGGCTGCTGCTGCAAATTTAGATAAGTCATTGTATCATATTAACCATTTCATTGCATAAAACTAGATGCGTTGATAATTTTAAAACACGATAGGCCAGCGGCAACAATGCAACTCTAACTTGTTCAACTTGGTATAGTGTCGGAGCTTTGAGAAAATAGATCTGCACTTAGAAGCATTAATGAATGGATAGAAAGGAGGCCATAGTTTCTTCGATTGCCTGCTTGAATTAGTTGAGGGAGGAGACTAGCACCATAGACTTAACGTCCAGGAAAGACATGATTTTCTCCAAAATCTCATCTGGCAATTTGCTCCATCTGTTGTCTTCTTCCACTCTAAAATATCTTCTCGCCATGATCAGTGTGATCGATGCTACGATGAAGATGGAGAAGAGTTGTGGGAGTTTGTATTGACCGAGTGTTGGGGAAAACTGCAAAAGATTCGCGAAAAATAAAACAAGATACAAAGAATTTAACGTGGTTCGGCCTTAAACCTACCTACGTCCAGGGACTTCAAATCTTCACTAATATAAAATATTAGTACAATCCTCCCAAGAATTAAAATACCCACAAACTCAATTGGTATTCTCCCAAGCAAAACTACACAAATCTACTCGCGCAAAAAATACTGCACTCTTCAAATTCTTGGCTGCGCTTCACCCTAAAAAAAAACTAAATAATACTATTTATAGCATTGTTAAGTCGGCAAATTGATTGTGCTGTGCAAGGTAAGCCTACTTTTTTTTTCTTCTTTTACAATTTTACTTGGGCCAAGAAATTCTAAGCCCAAACCCAACAATCTCCACCTTGGGCTGAATTATACTTGGCGTTCTTCACAACTTCGGTCTTCTTGATCCATGTTTGCTTTAGTCTTCCACACACTGGTGTGCAGTTATCTTCCCTGCTACTAGGCATCATTGCAAAGCCAACCTTTCTCTTGTTGGATGCAACAATGTTCTTCTTTCTGTCTTACTCTGCACAAGCCTCAATCTTTGTTCTGCTCTTTACCGCACTTCCAATCAACCTGTAAAGGTTCTTCTCTACCAATTCCCCCTTCATAATTACCAAGGCACCTTTGATAACCTTCAAAACTTCACCTCGAGAAGAAAAACCACATCCTCTCTAATCAAGTCTACCTAGGAAGATTAAATTTCTTCCAAACTCCGGCACGTGCCTCACATCTCCAAAAGTCTTCACAAATCCATCATGCATCTTAATCTTCACACTACCAATACCATGAATTTTTAATTCATGATTATCTGCCAATGCTACTGCTTCTTCACCACTGCAAGGCTTGTAGCTGCTAAACAACTCCTTATTTGCAGAAATTTGCACAAATATGAAATGAACAGGCAGAGTCTAAAATCCATGAATCTTCAACTTCGTGCTCACCTTTTCCTTCTTGTACCAGGAAGGCATCACCATCCGAATCATCTTCAACAATCGCAGTCTCACCAGACTTCTTACGATTTTTCTTCAATTCTTCCATATCCTTCTTCATCTCCTCACAATAAAATTGGATATTGGCCTTCGCGTGATAGTAGTAACACTCCTTATCTCTATAATCAACTCTTCCTCTTGAACCAGATCTAGAATTTCTTCGAAACTTGTTAGACCGTGACGGGCCCCTGCCACGGTTAACCTCTGCTACGGCAACATCTTCATCTGTACTGCTACTAGACTGGTTCAACTTGAAATTCTCCATCAGCACTGCTGTCACATCTGCAACTGAAAGAGTCTGCTTCCCAACACACAGTGTATTCCTCAAATTATCATACGAATACATCAACAACATCAAGGCCTTATCCTCTTCTTCATACTTCACATCAATACTACCTAACTCCTTAATCAACTTATTAAATCTATTGATGTGACCAACAACATGCGTACCTTCGTGCATCTTCAACTGGTACAACTCCTTCTTCATAAATAATCGATTTGTGGATGATTTCGACATATAAATATCTTCTAATTTCTTCATCAGCTCCACCGGACTTGTCTCGTCCATCACACTGTACTTCACCTCTGGCGTAAGAGTTAATCTGATGGTACTGACAGCTGGCTGCTCGAGCTCCTCCCAATCTTCATCCTTCATGTCCTTTGGCTTCTTCTCCTTGCCAAAGTGCGTCTTCATCAACTCCTGCTACACTAACAGATCATTGATGTTGCTTTGCCAGAGACTGAAATCCTTCTTGCCATCAAATTGCTCCCAAGAATTAAAATACCCACAAACTTAATTGGTATTCTCCCAAGCAAAACTACGCAAATCTACTCGCGCAAAACTGCACTCTTCAAATTCTTGGCTGCGCTTCACCCTAAAAAAACTAAACAATACTATTTATAGCATTGTTAAGTCGGCAAAATCAATGTCGGCAAATTGATTGTGCAGTGCAAGGTAAGCCTACTTTTTTTTTTCTTCTTTTACAATTTTACTTGGGCCAAGAAATTCTAAGCCCAAACCCAACACCGAGAACATAATCTTATGTCACAATGGCTCAACCCTGCTTGCCACATATAACAAATTATTAGAATTATGTTTTGATAACCCTCTGACTCTAGTTTTTAAAAGATTCATGTTATATAGATAGCTACGATAGATAGATCTTGGAAGGGGGGGAAAAAAATAGCTAATAGAAGAGAACAACAAATGGGAATAAAATAAATTATTTTGGAGTATAAAACTTACTTATTATGTATTACCAATAGTTCAATCTAGGTGGGTTTCTCTCCCTTAATCACAACGTAATTAAATTTCCTTTAGTAACTAATGAATGAAATAACTACGTGACAAGTAGAGGTTAACCACTGGCAAATGTCTAGCTAGCACTGAGAAGGATGATCCATGGCATTCTAACTTCCAAAGACCATATCAATATTCGCTAGTAAAATATAAAATATCAATTAAATATCTTGAGGAATCATGTCCTTGGTAAATTCTTGAGGTTTACGAACCTTAGGATCCTTTTCAGGAATGTGTAAGAAACCGGATTAACGATCAGACAAAGTCGGACAAGAAGCGTAACGGGCATCAAATTGTTATGAGGTTAAAAGTTCTAACCCCACCCAGTTCGATTCAGTTCGAATCTTGGGAATTTTAGGAGTTAGAGGCACCAACTTTTATGTTTCTTATCATGCCTTATCTGAATTGGTTGGGCTAGTTGATATCCCTTAAAGAAGGGCTAGCTTAAGACATAAAAAAAAAAAATTTCTAACCCCACTAACCATTCGTTGGTAATCTCCAAATACCATTATAACTGTTTAATGAATCTATGAGACTGGTTGGTTTGTTCGGACTGAGAGAACTTCCCTCGTTCTAAAATTTTTCTAAACCTGAAAAACGTGACCAGTTTGGGTTATAGAGCGAATTAAGTAAATTTTATCAAGCGATATAATTCTAGCAATTATTTGTTCAAGAGTGGTGTTTAATTAAGAGAGTAGATCATCCTTTAGTTATGTGAAAGATCTTTACTCAAGGTGCTCTCAGTGCCTAACTACTCAAATTATATATAGATCCTTTGCCATTAAAAAAAGCTCTTGCAATATGGAAGCCATTCTGGGAAATTTGTTTCATGATAGACCGGGAAAGGTGATTTTCATGTGACACATACACCACTCTAGTGATATTATCTTTGATGACATGAAGGAGAAACACAAAAGAAAGAGAAGAGGCTACTAAAATCAACAAAGCTATGGTGATCCCAGCAAGGAGAAAGAGATTGCAGCTGAAACCAAACTTCACCGGCAACAGCTGATCTGCAGAAATCTTTGTCCCTCAGCCATAACCTGCTCTTGCCTCGTGCGCCTACAACACATATATAACAGTTTATGTGTTAATATTTTTAGATGTTCAATGTTATCCTTTCAATCGTGATTGTAAGGGGAAAGTTGTGAAAGGGAAGTAAAAGAGATCAAGAACCAAGGTGGAAGATCATGAGCAAGAAATTATATTAATTGGCTTACAAAAGTAATATTGTAGAACAAAATCTAGTTCTACTTAGCTGACTATAGAAACCTGACTATATTTCACATTGCTAGCCTAATGAATTAACTAGCAAACGATGGAATGGACAGAAGGGATGGTCTCATTTTCACAAATTGTTTACTTCTCTTCTGTTCTAATATTGATGTTCTACATATATTGATGGAATGGACAGAGTTGACTGGATTTTACCCTTAAGATTCAATAAGCAACTCCGCTGAGCCAACAGGAGAGCCGCTGAGGAAGTAAGTCACCACTCCCGCAGGTATTTGCCAGTGTTTCTGGGGATGCACTTTTGCAGGTATTTGGAAGGGTTTCTGGTAAGGGGTCAGCTTCAGTGTCAAAGACTTCAATCTTCTGAAAGGAGAAGGTTGAGACTCCAAGATTCCCGGAACCATGGATAAAGTCTTCTTGTAAAAACAGCAAGATTAATTTGACATCAAATTCAATGAAAGTTTCCCATATCTATAAGTAACAAATTAAACATTATTTCCAGGTTAAATTGTAAGAGCCAAAAGAGTAGTAAGAGGCTACCTGTATAAAAAATAAAGAACAAAGGAGTAGGCTAGACAATGTAACCACACCTGACTGATGGAATAAGACAACGAAATAAATTCTGCATTGTGAAGCCCCCGCAAGAATGTGAACAAACTTGGGCACACTTCTGGTGGATGCTCTTGTGGATAATTTGGTCTCAAGGCATCAACCACAGCATGTTTTAGGGCAGGGAAGTCAACGGAAGGGAATCCTGCATAACTACTGTTATGCAACAATGTAAAATCTTCAAGCCCCGGTGCCCGAATCTCCAACTTAGGTGGATTTCTTACAAGTTGCATGCATCCTACGGCAACTACTGTAAGATTCACTAGGTTTGGCCCCATTGTCATGGTTACTAGTATTATTTGGAATGAGACATTGCAATAGAAGGTACATCCAACGAGGGATAAGGTGTTCAACTTGGGACATCCTTGACTGAAATCAAGACAACAAGAAGAGCGTTTTTGGTCATGGAACTTGAAAGTACAATTATCAAGACGCAGAGTCCTCACTGTTGGGAAACGGAGGTCATTAGGGCTAACACGGCAGCGTTTGAGCTCTAGGGTTACCAAGGATTTGCATGAGAACATCTGCTTGGGGATTGTACAACCGTAGGCAGTGAAGACAATGTGATCAACGTAGAGGGTTGTAGCAAATTCAATGATCTTTCCCACGTTATATTCACTTCTGTGCCAGTTGGAACAATAATGAAACTCTAACTTGTTCAACTTGGTACAGTGTCGGAGCTTAGAGTAAAAAGAGCCCTGGGAGGAGAGATCATAAGTGGAGCACTCAATGGATGGGTAGAAAGGAGGCCATTGTTTCTTCGATAATTGCCTGCTTGACTTGGTGAGGGAGGAGACTCGCACCATAGACTTAACGTCCAGGGAAGACACGATTTTCTCCAAAATATCTTCTGTAGAATATAAGAAATTCACTCAACACACAAACTTTATTATATAATTTGAAACCTAGGCGACACCTCGGTGCCCCTCACGGTAGCCACACTCTCAATTCTTAATGTGCTACACTGCTACACATAATAATAAAACCCTGACATACCTATTTATAACAGACTCTGACCTAACGGACAAGACTGACTCTTAAACCGAACCGGACTTGGACTCTCAAAACCCAATAACACAAAGACTCTTAAACCCAATTAAATTAAGCTTAGTTTAATACCCAACAATGTCTCCTTTAAACTTAGCTTGCAAGTACAAACATGACTCTACCCAATTCCGTCAATTGCAAGTGTCTTCAACGCCATTGTTGTTGCAGTGGCTAACTCGAACATTGCTTCGAACAGTAACATCTTCCTTGAATCGAACCAAGCCTTCAACTTCACCTCTTTTCCATATCGCATGCTTTGTTTCAAATGCTTATTCCATGCTCCATTTTGCTTGCCAAATAAATCTTGTGTGGTCTTCCATCCTTTGCTACTTCCAAAAACACTCTCCCATTCTTTGTTGTTTCCAAAAACACTTGTAACAAAGTTGCTTATATCCTTGGTTGAGAAAAATTGATTAACACCAATAAAATGAATTTTTTCACCATAGATAAAATCAATTACTTCAACTTCCTTCCCTTCAATCTCTACTAACTTTCTCTCCTCTTCTTGTTCAACCTTTGTCAATTTGTCTCCCAGAAACAACAAATTATTTTCAACAATTATCACATCTTTCTTCTCCTCCACTTGTTCAGCTTCTATCCATTCACCTTCATTCTCTCCCTGGAAAGAAAAATTATTTTCTTGAACTACTAACTCTTTCTTCTCCTTCTCCTGAGAAAATAATTCCTCCACGTTGATTCTTGACATCCTATGCCACTCACCATGAAACTTGGAATCTTGTCTATAATCTAGCAGTGACAAATTCTCCACCTCAATTCTTCCCAGTTTTCTAACTTCCTCATCAAATTTGTCTTCCATGTCACAACTTGTCACTGTCTCTGAACCACAAGGATTATCCACTCCACTTTCCGCAGCATCTACTTGACTATCATTGCCATTGTTTTCACACTGTTGTTGTTCACTTGTCCTCCCTTTCCTGAAATTGAGGCGATTCTCATGCACAATCAGTTTAGCTTTTAACGCATCAATCGTCAAAGTCTTGAGATCTTGGAATTCTTCAATAGCTTTCACCTTGCAATCAAAACTCAATGGTAGGCATCGGAGAATTTTCTTGACAACTTGAAGATCTATCATCTTCTCACCAATGGCTCTCAAACTGTTGACCAATTTCTGTACCCGACAGAAATAACCATCAATTGTTTCATCCTCTCCCATGTGGAGAAGCTCAAACTCTTTTCTCACCTCTTCCAAACTAACTTTTTTCACAACCTCTCCACCACCATAAGTTTTCAGCAAAGCTTCCCAGTACTCTTTCGCAATTGTTGTATGTCTGAATTTTTGAGAAACTTGAACTTCTACCTGTTGTTTAAGGTAGTATAGTGCTTCATCATTCTTCTCCACCTCTTCTTGTGCGTGACTTTGAATCCCACACTCAATAACATCCCATACTTTAATGTGCTTGAAGAAAGTCCTCATCTGCCTCCACCATATCTCAAAATAATCTTTGCCGTTAAATCTAAAAACGAGACACTCCACATACTGTGTATCCATGCCAAATTATCTCCACACAAAAATAAATAAAGATAGTTAGATTTTTTTCTTTCACCCAAAATTGGATTGGATGACGCAATCCCAAACAAAACTGAATTCTTATTTGTTTTTCAACCAAAAGATACAGAAAATATCTCAAAGCCAGCCACATAAAGCGTACTTTTTTTATTTTTGTTTAAAGACAAACCCAAAATCCTTCCTCCAATTGACTATTGATGAAACGAAACAAAACAGTACAATAGTCGACCAATGTTTGCTTTGACAAACCTTCGTCCACAAAAGTACTCCACGCCCTTTTTTTTACGAATTTGTCAAGAATATTTCTTTCTTCTACAAACACAAATCAACGAACCAGTGTTGTTTTCTTTAATTCCAACGAACACAATTTCTTTCTCCACGAACCAATTTTTTTTTTCTGCTTCCACACACGAACAATGTGTTATTTTTGTTGCGCAGCGATCTTCTCCACCGGACCTTTACAAGCTCCGCTACCAATTGTAGAACATAGCTCCGCTACCAATTGTAGAATATAAGAAATTCACTGAAAACACAAACTTTATTATTTAATTTGAAACCTAGGCGACACCTCGGTGCCCCTCACGGTAGCCACACTCTCAATTCTTAATGTGCTACACTGCTACACATAATAATAAAACCCTGACATACCTATTTATAACAGACTCTGACTTAACGGACAAGACTGACTCTTAAACCGAACCGGACTTGGACTCTCAAAACCCAATAACACAAAGACTCTTAAACCCAATTAAATTAAGCTTAGTTTAATACCCAACAATGTGGTCTTCCATCCTTTGCTACTTCTAAAAAACACTCTCCCATTCTTTGTTGTTTCCAAAAGCACTTGTAACAAAGTTGCTTGTTAGGAACAATAGACTTAAGCTAGAGGGGGGGTGAATAGCTTATGACCGAAAATTAAAAACTTTGCAGGAAATGAAGTGCGGAATTGAAAAATAGAAGGACACAAGAGATTTTTATACTGGTTCACACACAACTAATTTGTGGCTAATCCAGTCCTTCAAGATACACTTGAAGAGTTCACTATCTACCGTTAAGCTT
>JAKUCV010004950.1:0-11207 GCA_028386065.3 Turnera subulata
TGGTCTCTGCAATCATGGAGGTGACCACATAAGGATCCGTATTGGAAGCAGGCCTCCTGTCTTCGAAATAACCTTTCCATTCTCTCTCCGTCCCCCTGCCAATTCTAACTGAAGCTCCACGATTTGCCACACCCTGTTCCCAATATAAAAAATGACACCAGAACAAAATCCTTGACTATGCTCTTATTGTCCAAATAGATTTTAACTTCTGCATCATGCAAGTCAAGTGAAGTTAGCATCCTAGCTATTGAACATTGGTATGATATAACCTGTACTAACAAAACTTTGAAATTCTTACCGATGAGAATTTGTTAATGTCAGCTGTCTCATGACGTCCGGTAAGCCGACGCTCATTGCCTTCCCCATAAGCAGCAATGTGCTCCTTATGCTTCAAACCTAGCTTCTCAAGTGCTTTCTTAATTGCTGCAAGCCCTCCATCATTTCTCATCGACTTGGTGCTGGAATTACCACAACAAGCATTTGTTAGATAGAACATTAGAAGACAGGAAAGTCTCCATAGGTGCAAAAAAAGATATCTCACCTATAATTTGTGTGTGCACCTGCTCCATTCCAATCTCCCTGGCGAGACAAGACACTCATATAAATAAAGTTAACACTTAACACTGGGCAAAATATGGAAGATCTCATAACAAAGAGAATAACAAGGCAGAAAGGTGCGCCTCAAGGATCATATTCTGCCTCAATGGGTTTAGGGTCAAAGGAGACCACCACTCCAGCAATCTCTGACCTCTGATAATGCAGGATCTTTAGGACAAGGAAAAAGGATCATATTAAATTGAGATTAAGTAGAGTAGAAAGTATACATTAAGTTTCGAAGAAGAAATATCATGGATCATAATAAGAACATAGATATGAAAGATGATCCAAAATTACATCCAGCAAATAACGAGCCACCCACACCTCATCACCAGCTGAGATTCCTACAGTAGGGCTGACTTGGAATTTCTGCTATGCCAAGTGATAAACATGCGTTCTTTTACTTAAGAACAGATAATAGGTGCTTAAAAAAATAATAAATCCGACAATTGATGAGGTTATTTCTTAATGATTAGAATTAGTTTTTTACTTTAAAGAGTGATCTGTGTTTGAAAATTTATTTTTATTTTTAGAAGTTTATCATGTCCCCATATAGAAAAATCTATAAACAAATACTATACCCCTTCAAATTGATAGATTTCGCTAAAAAAAAAATCAATGTTATCTCTTTCTAACCACGTTTGATTGACTCCACTCCCCACCAAATGTCGGGATATCAAAACTGTCAAATTATAACGTTATGTCCTACAATTTTCCTCTTGAATTTCAACCACTCCACCTGGGCAAAGAATCCAAGAAGATACCGAGGATGTTGTCAAAAGATTTTCAAAAGATTTAAAGATTAAAAGTTATGATTACTTTAGTGGTCATATCAGATACTCTTGTCGAAAATACAATTTGTTGACTTGCTTTCCCACTAAGTGGGCGAACGGGGCTGGAAAAAAAAAGAGGAAAAAGAAAACTAGTACTAGTAATGAAAAAGATTAAACGTTTAATCATGATGATAGTAGTAGTAGTAGTAATTATTTTTAGTGTTTTATTTTATCTTATCAGGAGTAGGTAACGCTTTTCGAGAAATAAAAATTATGGGAAAGACTCTTACAAGGAAAGGAGTACTAAAGTAAAGAGTATAGGGAAAGGACGGTACGGCATCTGTGTTTTTTAAGTGTGGAGGGGTATTTGTCTGTGTTCAATGTTTATTGGGAAAGATAATTTCAGTGGCCTTGAAAGCTGGAAACAACACCTACTTCCTTGATCTGCGAGCCCCGAGATTATTAGACACACTATCACGTATTCACGTGGTTTGTTCCTCTCCACTCCTCCCTTTTCAACTACTCCCTCAATTATTTATTTGTTTTTATATTTAATATAATAAAGAAGACAATAATGTTGTGCCAGATCTCGTTATGTGTCTGTTTTAGGGAAAGTCTCAGATTTGCTTTCTGCTGTGGCGTTGATTACTGTGTTTTGTTCATTGTATACAACCTCTGCACATGGATGTAGGCATGAGATGAACGCCACTTGGTAGTTCATTTGAGAGATGGCAGAACCTGTATGCCATTATCAAAAAGAACATAATAACAGACTACTAAGTATGCGAAAAGTGCACTGGTGTATCATATCATAACGTATTTCCTGGACTTAAATCGAATGAAATGATACACAGCTTCACTTATATGCCGGCTTTCAAACTGAATGATGTCGCAGAATCAACCGAAATCCGATGTTAAGCATGACTCGTTACAAAGGTGGTGTTCCAATTCCTAATCCCTATTCAAATCCTAGTTCATCCACAAATTTCACTTTTATTGGCACCATCATAGTTCCTAACACAAAGTTCTGCTTCCACACATAATTGGGTAATCCATAATTTAAATTACAGGAAAAATGGGATAGATGTTGAATGGAAAGGAGACCTAATGAGACCACTGGACCATCAAATAAGAAAATGATCAGTCACCATGGGCAGCTAGGAGGTAGGTGACTCTTCTTCTTTATGGTTTCCAGAGGATGGTGGTCTCTGCAATCATGGAGGTGACCACATAAGGATCCATATTGGAAGCAGGCCTCCTGTCCTCGAAATAACCTTTCCCTTCTCTCTCTGTCTCCCTCCCAATTCTAACTGAAGCTCCACGATTTGCCACACCCTGTTCCCAAATAAAAGATGACACCAAAACAAAATCCATAACTATGCTCTAATTTGCCAAATAGATTTTAACTACTACATAATGCAAGTCAAGTTAAGTTCGCATCCTAGCTATTGAACATTAGTATGGTATAACCTGTACTAACAAAACTTATACTAACAAAACGTACCGATGAGAATTTGTTAATGTCAGCTGTCTCATGACGTCCGGTAAGCCGACGCTCATTGCCTTCCCCATAAGCAGCAATGTGCTCCTTATGCTTCAAACCTAGCTTCTCGATTGCTTTCTTAATTACTGCAAGCCCTCCATCATTTCTCATGGACTTGGTGCTGGAATTACCACAACAAGCATTTGTTAGATACAGCATTAGAAGATAGGAAAGTCTCCACAGGTGCAGAAAAAAGATATCTCACCTATAATTTGTGTGTGCACCTGCTCCATTCCAATCTCCCTGGCGAGACAAGACACTCACATAAAGTTAACACTTAACACTGAAAAAAATATAGAAGATCTCATAACAAAGACAGTAACAAGGCAGAAAGATGTGCCTCAAGGATCATATTCTACCTCAATGGGTTTAGGGTCAAAGGAGACGACCACTCCAGCAATCTCTGCAATCCTCTGATAATGCAGAATTTTTAGCACAAGGAAAAAGGATCATATTAAATTGCCATTAAGTAGAATAGAAAGCTTATAATAGGTTTTGAAGAAGAAATATCATGGATCACAATAAGAACATAGATATGAAAGATGATCCAAAATTACCTCCAGCAAATAACGAGCCACCCACACCTCATCACCAGCTGAGATGCCAACAGCAGGGCCGACTTGGAATTCCCACTATGTCAAGTGATAAAACATGCGTTCTTTAGAACATTAAAAAAGATAATCTATCTAAAAGACTAGCTGAAAGAGGGAAAAAAGAAATACCAAATGATAAATATACCTGGCCAGGCATCACTTCTCCATTGATACCGGAAATGTTGATTCCAGCATAAAGACATGCTTTATAATGGGCATCCACAATTTCACGGCCAAAGGCCTTATCAGCACCAGTACCGCAGTAGTAAGGGCCCTGTATTGGAAAATGGATAGTCAATTTCCATATGAGGCGAACAGGGCAAGAATAAATAACATAGCTCTGATGGGCCATCATAAAATAATTCAAAGTTCCAAGTTCAAATCAATTATAATTATTAATTATTTATTACGATTACAAAGACAAAAACTGCACAAAGAAGAAGGGAGGAACATACTACTCCAAGAACAACTAATAAACATGCTTAATTTAGAATGAAGGGACAAAAAAAAAAAGGCAATAAATGTGATGAATAGCTAAAACGTGAAGCATTAGATAAGCTGAAATGCATTTTGACCGGTAAAAGGAGAAGAGTCTGATACCTGGGGTCCAGGGTAACCACCAACAGGCCACCCAAGTGGCCATTTTACTTCTTTCGTTAACAAAGTGTACTCTTGCTCTATGCCGTACCTGTGAAATATTAAATTATGGTAGTTTATAATCTATAAAGTTATTTCAACCAAAAGCAGAAAAAAAAAGGGGAAAACTTTCCCAGAAATAGGTTAATGCAAGGGACTTGAAAGCAAATAAGCAATGATACCATGGTTCCTCGGCAACAACATCTGGATGGCTGAAAATCTTTGCAGCATTATGTCTCTTGTTTGTTGCTAATGGCTTTCCAGATGGTGTGTAAGCATCACACATCACCTATAAATTTAATTATGAACTAATTAAAACGAAGACATAGAATGAACCGGTTACTTAATTCATCAAGTAACCATGAAATGATGATTATTTAATTTCTAATACATAGGTGAAAGAGACCATACCAGGATATTTTTGCCCCTCCTAAATGGGTCCCGGAATATTGCTTGTGGGCTGTTTTTCATGCCAACAAAAACACAAGCAAAAGTGTTGATACAAGAACAAAAAACACAAGTGCTGATAAAACACACACACGCAGACAGAAGTGTGTCAAACACAGAGAAGAAAAGCGAGAGATATACTGTAAGATGACTTCACTATCATCTCCAGTTGCCTGTCCTGTGCTTGAACCGTCATAGTTCCACTTAGGGAGTTTGCTAGGATCACTCACTGGTCCATTGAGAGTCTGATTCCAAACCCAAAATAGTGAAGGAAAAAGAAAACAATCTTTTAAGATACTACATAAACCTGGATTAAAAAAGAAAAAAAAAATACAATGAAAGCGAGACCATACCCTGGCTTTGCTTCGCATATCCAAACCAGATCCACCAATCCTACAAAAAGTTAAGATCTTGATATCAGAATCTTTCTAGGCACACATCTTTACAACGAAAATGAAACATACATAGACTGAAACCGATCGGGTTACATTCCAAAACCCAACAAACTGAAACCATCACTTAATCCATATATATGAATTAAAAAGCCAGAGAACTGAAGAATAAAACTCAGAGAACTGAAGAATAAAACTTTAGGCACATAGATAAACGAGAGGGAACAAAAAGAAGGGCAAAACTGGGTGGAAATGCGAGAAAATGAGGCTGACCATATGTATTCAGCGATGATCTTCTCGGTTGTGTCACTAAGGTTCAAGTTGATAAGATCAGATAGAAGAGCCATGGTGTGAAAAAAAAAAAAACAGAGTAAGAGGGTGGTGGATCAGTAACCAGGGAGGGAGTTTGTGTTTTGATAGTTCTATATAGTAGTGAAGTGGTATCAGTGTATCACTGGGAATCTGAGCCCGGAACTTATGCGATAGATAAGTGAGGAAAACAGAGACCTGAAAGGGGTAGTGGTAGTTAATTAATGGGGAAAAGAGGAGCCCTGTTTTTTATAGTGGTTATTAGTAGATTAAAAAAATATTTGTGAAAAAATATTACTAGTATTAGGGTCCAGACTCCAGAGTCTTTGTAATCGTCAATTATGAATTGGGGGTAGGTAAGGTACCAGAAGTGGCGAACAAGAACATGGGGAGGGGTGGCTTCCAACTTAAAGGAGATATCTTTTTGCTACATACCAAAGTGCAAAGCCGTACACATGTGACAATTGTACTAGACCCCCCATGTATTTACCTTAAAAAAATGATACATAATTATTTCCTACCCATAATGATTTCCTATACCCTACGCTCGATGTGGATCTGATGATAATCCACCAAGGGGAGGGGTGATAATCTACGGTTGTTATGTTATGTGATTTTTGTTTTCAGAAATGGAACTATTTTTGGATGAGTATAAGTAAGGTAAGAAATTGTGGGCCTTGGTTATTTTAGAGATGATGGTGTTGTGAAGCAAATAGGACTTTGATGGTACGTTGAAGATAAGTACAAGTTTCTCGAAACAAGATGAGTACAAAATTGATCCGAAAGCAACTGCTCATCAAAACATAAAAGAAGAAAAATAAATGTGATTTTATTAGATCTAATGGATTTGACTTTGAGGAAGGGGAAGGAATTAATATTTTTAATTTTAAATAAATAAATATATAGACAAGGAAAATTTAGCGAAAGAGGTTTGATAAGTTGAAAAAAAAAAAAACTAGACATGCCCCCATTCCTATAGGATTTGCCCTATATTCTATTTTTGGATGGATTGGGACTTTTTTGATAAAAAAAAACTATTTTATTTTCATTTTTAAGAGTTGCGGTGAGTGTTAAGCCCATGCTCCTCCTTCTATCTCGGGATGATAAAATTTAACCATATCTCTCTGTGTTGCTTCCCTCAGATTGGCAACAATTGGACCACCCCAGCTTTATTTTCGTCTGCATTTATTTGCACGTTATGATGAGTTAATGATCAAATATCATATGCGATGCAAATACTGCCGTTTGACAACTGTTGGGTTTTGTAATCCAAATGGCCAAATCTGGGCGTTGTACCGGTTGGCTAATAAGATTTAAATCCAAAAAAAATCTCTTTACTTATTAGCGCATAGACGTATAAAAAATATCCTTCGATAAATTTTTATGATTAACGTAACATGTGATATGTACCAAATATATGTATATTATTACTCAGATTAAGTAATGAAGCTTCAAACAGTTCAATTCTAGACCTAGTTACAACGTTTCCTCTTCTTCTTCTATTTATCTATAAGAAGCCGGAATCATTAAGGGTCAATTCCATCAAGAATTTTATATTAGCATGACATCCCCTCGTGGATGTTTTGAATCAAAAGAACCATGGGAAGATTAGTTTTATTGGTCATTGCCCTACAAAATACACGTAGGCAGCCTTCAAATCAAATCTCTGAGGCTAAGTTTGGGATTGGAGGAAAGTGGGGGGAAAGAATGGGTTGGGGAGAAAATGAGGGGAATCAACACCCATTCATTTATTTGGGAAATGGAGAGAATAAAAGAGGGAAAGAATTTGAGGAAAAAATTCTCTCTCGGGCCCACCAATTTTTGATCTCTCCAAATCGGAGAGAATGGGAGGAGAATGGTTGGAGAAATTTAACTCTACCTATGATATTGATTATTTTACTCATAAAGTAAGACATAATTTAATTTTACATAAGGATATATTTATAATTTTGAGCTTATGCATTTAACATTTTTTATATCTTTATTATTCCCTCCATCTTATTCTCTCCATCTTCCCAAATGAGTGGAGGGAATGCACAATTCTATTCTCCCCCTTTTCATTCTTTTCATTTTCTTTCTTCTCATTTTCTTTCCCTCACGATTTGCTCCCAAACCAAGCCTGAATCTCAATCGTAGCCATAAAACAACAAAAAGGTCAGCCTGCAAGCCATGCAAGGCTCTAATTAGACTGATCCAATATCGTATGAAGAAGGCCCTTCCCCACTAACCCTCCTTGTGGGCTCCTTGCTGTCCTTGGGTAGTGTCATTAGCCTTTTTGGGCTATTAGTATTACCACGCTTTTTTCCTTTTTGTGCGTGCTATTCGACGGTGAAGCCATAAAACCGAAACCTAGGCAAATTGGGCGAGTGAATAGCACCACAAAAAGAAAACCGTTGTGCCGATATTGCCGAATTCTTCTTTTAGGACAACAAAACAATGAATCCTCATCCTATTAAGGTGTGTATTTGCCACGAACAACCAAGGATGGACCTGAAACCAAACATCTTCAGGTTTGAATCTATATGGGTTGACCTTCCTGAATGTACTCAAGTTATTGAACAAGCATGGCAATATCACCAACGAACCGCGGCGGGCTTTTCTGACTGTGTCATAAATTGTGGGCAAGCGTTGAGTGCTTGGAACCGGTCTTCGGTAGGGAATATAAGCTCGAAGATTAAAAAACTGTCTAGTGCCCTTGCTAGGGCTCAGCCGGCTGATTACAATCTGGGCTCCGTGGGTGAGAGTGGGGCGATCGCCCTAGAATTGAAAAATCTCTTGGAGGCAGAGGAGAAGATGTGGCAGCAACGTTTGAGGGTGGACTGGCTCCGTGAAGGGGACCGAAACACTGGGTTTTTTCACAAAAGGGCCTCACAAAGGAAGAAGAGGAACTCCATAAGAGGGCTACAGGATGTGCAGGGGCGTATGTGGACGAGTTATGAAGGGATTAGTACTATTGTATGTCACTATTATCAGGAGCTCTTTACCTCTTCCACCCCGAGCGAGATCTCATATGTCACTGGCTTACTGGAACCTCGTGTTACAGAGGAGATGAACTGCAAACTAACGAGGCCATTCACACCCAGGAAGTTAAGGAAGCACTTGGACAAATGCACCCGGCCCCGATGGTATGTCTGCTCTTTTTTATCAATCCTTTTGACATATTGTTAGTTCTGATGTCCTTGATATTGTTTTGAATATTTTAAATAACAAAATATCGCCCAAGGATATCAATACGAGCCACATAGTAATGATCCCAAAAATCCCGAAACCTACCTTACCGGAACACTACCGACCCATTAGTCTTTGCAATGTTGTCTTTAAAATTGTCACTAAAGCCATAGCCAATCGCCTCAAACTGATTCTACCACACATTATTAGTAGTAACCAGAGTGCCTTTGTTCCGGGGAGACTTATAACAGACAATGCACTAGTTGCCTTTGAGACCTTCAATTATATGGAGAAAAAGAAAACCGGAAAGAGAGGTCATTGTGCTATTAAGTTAGATATGAGTAAAGCCTATGATAGAGTTGAATGGGGTTTTCTTGAGATGTCCATGACTAGATTAGGCTTCGCACAGCAATGGGTTGACTTATTGATGAGGTGTGTGACTACGGCGTCCTTTGCGGTGCGGGTTAATGGGGTCCCAACTGATTACTTTACTCCATCTCGGGGACTCCGTCAGGGAGACCCTCTTTCTCCTTATCTTTTTCCTCATATGTGCAGAAAGTCTGTCCTCCCTTATTTCTGAGGCCGAACGACAGGGAGATATTCATGGCATTGCTGTTTGCCCGAGGGCTCCACCCGTTTCTCACCTTTTTTTTGCAGATGATAGTATTTTATTTTCCAGATCTACAACCAGGGAAGTGGACGCGATTCGACGAATTCTGAATCTATATGAACTTGCATCAGGGCAAAAGATCAATTTTGACAAGTCTGAGATATCCTTTAGCCGAAATGTACCACAAGAGACACAAATCTTGCTTGAGCAGAGGCTAGGAGTAAAGGCAGTGGATTCTCATACCAAATACTTGGGTTTACCTACGGTCATTGGCAGGTCAAAAAAACAGGTCTTTGCTATGATAAAAGATCGTATTTGGAAGAAGCTTAAGAGCTGGAAGGAGAAGACCCTATCGGTAGCTGGAAAGGAAGTGTTGGTCAAAGCAGTGGCCCAAGCAATCCCGACATACATTATGCAATGCTTTATGCTACCGGCTACTCTATGCCAAGAGATTGAATCTATCATCTCTAGGTTCTGGTGGGGGCAGAAACACGAAGAAAGGCATATTCACTGGACGAGATGGGAAGGATTATGTTGCAGCAAGAAACTAGGGGGCTGGGGTTCCGAGATCTTGTCTGTTTTAATCAAGCACTACTCGCCAAACAATGCTGGCGACTCCTTCAAGATGAGAGCTTACTCCTCTGCAGAATTTTCAAAGCCAAGTATTTTCGGGCTCACTCACTTTTGCATGCTCAAAAGAATAATGCACAGAGCTTCACCTTTCGAAGTATACTTTTTGGTAGAGATCTTTTGCAGGAAGGCCTCTTATGGAGAGTCGGTAATGGGGAAGCTATCACTATTTGGTCAGATCGCTGGCTGCCATGTGGTGATGGCCGAGTCACCTCTCGGCCGGATGAGGGGAATGGGGTGGTGCGGGTTTGTGATCTTATTGATAGAGGGACTATGTATTGGCGGGAGAACCTACTTACATCTCTTTTTAATTCTGAGGAGGCATCAGCTATCAGGTCCATCCCATTAAGCAGGTACCATTGTCCAGATCGATATATGTGGAAGCATACTTACAATGGTGCCTTTTCGGTGAGGAGTGCGTATTGGGTTGCTTTTGAGATGAAACATGCTGAGTTCTTGAGCAGTAGTACTATGGCTGGAGGTCAAAGTACAAACTGGAATCAGATTTGGAGGCTCAATCTCCCTCCTAAAGTTAAGCATTTTTTGTGGAGGGCATGTCGAAATATTCTGCCAACACAAATCAAGCTCATCCGCAGAGGGGTCAATTGTGTCCCTATCTGCGGGCGTTGTAATCTCGGAGAGGAAGATTTAAATCACTTACTGCTGGTATGTCCCAAGTCAGTGGAGCTTTGGAACAATTCGCCTCTAACCAGTGCAGTGCTTCCATTTCTGTTAATGGGATTTAATGCACTAGCCAGCTACCTGTTTTCACAAGCAACAGAAGAGACCCGAGAAGTTGTTATAATACTGGCCTGGGCACTATGGCATTCCCGAAATCAGCTATATTTTCAACAAAAGGAGCTTCCCATGCCACAAATTGTTGAGATGGCCTTATCCTTGAAGACGGCCTTCCAGATGCAGCAGAACACAGCTCCTACTGGTATTCAATCTCCTCTAAATGCGCACTGGCGTTCACCTGATCAGGGTATCCTTAAACTCAACTGCGATGCAGCTCTATTTGATGATGGTTCAGGTGGCTTAGGCTTTGAAACACCCCGACTAACAGTAATTATCAACAACAGTGCCGACACGTGGCACAAACTGTGTAATACAACAGAAAATCGGCCCATCGGCCCAACAACAATAGACTAACGCCCGGTGTCGGGTACAATAACAATAATAGCACAGCGGAAGCAATTTTTATTAATCACAGCAAAAGCATGAATTGACTCGATGCAAAACTATGGATCCAGATCCGTCGGAGGAGATACCGCAGCCTGCCATGACGCATACCTGCATAAAGAACAATAAAGCCTGCCGATGGGGCAGGTGAGGGGTGAGATTCTCCATAATCTCACCGACACATAGCCTATGATGAATAACATAGCATATACATAACAACAAGAGTACATCATTACGGCATACGAGTAGTGAACAACACACACAACAATACTGCCAAAGAACAAAGTAGACTATGCAATTGTCCACCCCATCGACTATACAATGCAC
>JAKUCV010004951.1:3985-14997 GCA_028386065.3 Turnera subulata
TTAACTTTAGAAATAGAAATGAATTCACTATAAAGCTCATCAAATGCATTTTGTAATTCTTCATATGTAAAATTTTCATTTGGAGAAGTGGTACTTACCTCTTCCGGTTCTTCCCTTGCCATGAGACATAGGTTAGCCGTTTCTTCTTCATCGCTATCGGATGATTCATCACCGGAATCGCCTCCCCATGAGATGTATGCCCTTTGCTTCTTGTAGGGCTTCTTCTCCTTTCCCTCCTTTGCTTTGGGGCACTTGGGCTTGATGTGCCCACTCTCTCCACACCCATAGCATTTTGGTGGTCCGGACATCTTTCTCCCTTTCTTTACAAATTCCTTCTTCATGAATTTGTGGAATTTGCGGATGACGAGTCCGAGTTCCTGATCGTCATCACTAGAGTCCGATTCAGTGAGCTCTTGCGTCATGGAGGTGGAAGCTTTGAGAGCTATGTTCTTCTTCTTTGGTTCCTGCAAAGAGGGTTTAAGAATAGTACTTTCATAGGTTAGAAGATTACCTCTAAGACTGTCAATGGTTGTGTTCGATGTCCCGATGTTTTCATAGATTGCATCGGCTTTGGAGCGCCATTCGGGAGTGAGGCACCTAAGGACTTTTCTGACCAAGTCCTTGTCGGAGTAGACCTTCTTGAGAGCATGAAGGTTATTTACGATTTTAGAAAATCGTTCGAACATCTCCTCAATTCCTTCGTTCCCCTTTATTCAAAAGAGTTCGTAATCTGCAGTGAGGGAGTTGATTTTGGCCTCTCGAACTTGATCGGTTCATTCATAGGTGACCTCCAGCTTATCCCACATTTCTTTTGCGGTTGTGCAGCAAGAGATTTTCCGATAATCATCGGGGTTGACTGCACAGTAGAGCATGTTGATTGATTTGGCAATATTTTCAACCAACGTAATGTCTGCAGCGTTGTACTCCTCCTCCGTCTTTGGCACTTGGATTTCACCAACTTTCTTCGTCGGAATTTGCTCTCCAATCTTCATGATTCGCCAAAGAGCATAGTTGTTGGATTGGAGGAAAATTCTCATCCTCTCCTTCCAGTAGCTGTAATTAGTGCCATCAAAGAACGGTGGACGAGTGGTTGATTGTCCTTCGAAGAGTCCTACATGATTACTTGAAGAAGCCATAGAAAATTTCCTCTCAAACGGTTAAGTCTTTCAGAGAATTAGGCTCCGCTACCAATTGTTAGAGCAATAGCCCTACGCTAGAGGGGGTGAATAGCGTTTATCGGATTAAAACGAAATAAGCAGGAAGTAAATGCGGAATTAAAGATTGAAGGACACAAGCAATTTATCCTTGATCACACACACACTACTTGTGTGGCTAATCCACTCCTTCAAGAGACTCTCTTGAAGATTCTACTATCTACGTTAAGCTTACGGGTGCTTAACAAACCGTTTACAACCTAGAGTTCTAGTCACAAGAAACTCTAATCTCTTGCTTGAAGATACCTCACTTCAAGACTTCTCACACAAGAAGATATACTTTCTTCCTATGATTCTCAACAAGGTAACTAACCTCCCTTAAGGTGTATAGCAATACAATCACTCAAACAAAGAACTCTCACAAGAGCAGATATGAGTATACAAGTAAGGCTCTAAAAGGCAACTCTCAAATCCTCAATAGGATATTGGCTCAATTAAAATTTGGATGAATGTATGAAATGAATGCTTGAATGTAGAGAGTTGATTAGTACTGAATCAGAGCTGAAAATGCTCAATTTGTAGCTCTGAAAAGTTATGGAGCCGTTTGAAAAGCACTCAACAAAATAGCTTTAAACAAGACATAGTGGGTGCTAAAAAGTTGTCAGAATAATGGTCATAACATCGATGTTTAAAGGCTCAACATCGATGTTTTGTCCAGTAAATTTGAATTATTGGACTAACGGTAACTAAAACATCGATGTTATCGAACCCAACATCGATGTTATTTTGATTCTGTGTAAAATCCTTTAAAGCTTCATATGGAGAACATCGATGTTTGAAAACCAACATCGATGTTATTTTCCTTCTGTGAAAAAGAGATGAAAACTGATCATTGAAGAACATCGATGTTTCGTTTTACAACATCGATGTTATTTTGCTTCTGTGAAAAACGATTAAAACTGACCATTGAAGAACATCGATGTTTATCAATCCAACATCGATGTTTTGCTCATGTAAAAATATTTTCAAATACAACGGTCATGAGAACATCGATGTTTAGGAATCCAACATCGATGTTCTGAGCCTTCTGCCAATTTTTGGAAAATTCTTTGAAGGAAGGAACATCGATGTTTAGATGACAACATCGATGTTTTTGAGCTACTGCCAACTTTTGGAAAAAATGGTTGAGACCAAGAACATCGATGTTTGGGATTCCAACATCGATGTTATTTTGGCTCGGCAAAAACGATTTTAAAGTCGACTTGAAAGAACATCGATGCTACAAATGGGAACATCGATGTTATGACTAATTTTAAAAGCAACAGTCATTATAACATCGATGTTATGTATGCCAACATCGATGTTCTTTGCCTACTGCCAATTTTTGAAAGATTGTTTGAAGGCAGAACATCGATGTGGTAAAATATAACATCGATGTTTTTGACTCAAAAAATAGTTTGATGTTTGAAATATGTTTATGTGATGCATGAGCTAACTTTATCTTATTTTGAGCCAATGTCCTAGAAGAGTTGAGTGTTATACCTTGTACAATTTATGAATCTAACTCTTCTTTCTTGGCTCTTCAATCATGTGCTCATTGACTTTGATCCTTTGCTCTTGAGTGGTTTCTTTTGCTTGAGGATTGGTTTGACTTCATTTCTTTTTGCTTCATCTTTGTCATGATCTGGAGTTGGTTTGTCAATTATCAAAACCTTGTAATGAACCATGAACCATGAGTTCTAACAGTGTTCATTCCAAAGTTACCTAAACCTGATTCACTGATCCAGTTTCGACCTATTGGTCTTTGCAACACTTTGTACAAAGCAGTGGTGAAACTCATCGTCAATCGTATAAAACCTCTACTGCCAACCCTTGTAGCCCAAAACCAATGCAGCTTTGTTCCCAACCGACAAATAACGGATAACATTGTTATTGTGCAGGAGACCATTCATACCATAAAAAGAAAGAAGGGTACGGGGGATACATGGCCATCAAATTCGACTTGGAAAAGGCCTATGATAGGCTTCGGTGGATTTTTGTGGAGGAAACTTTGACATTGGCGGGCTTCCCTATTAATCTGGTGTTGCAGCTGAAGCTTTCACTCTTTCACGCGACATTTGGCAAGGCGACCCACTCTCTTCATACCTTTTTGTGCTATGTATGGGGAGATTGGGTCACCTAATCCAACATGCCATTGATGTTGGTAATTGGAAGCCAAAATCTCTTAGTCAAAGAGGGCCTAAAATCTCACATGTATTTTTCGCAGATGATCTTGTACTCTTTGCTGAAGTGTCGATGGACCAAGTCCGGGTGATCAAACAATGTCTGCAGACCTTCGGTGAGGCTTCTGGATAGAAAGTGAGTCTCTCAAAGACCCGAGTATTCATGTCCAAAAACGTCCCAAAGGAAGCTGCATCTAGAATTAGCCAAGCCCTTGGATTCCAACTCACCCTTGATCTTGGAAGGTATTTGGGTATACTTCCCATTCACTCTCGGGTCACTCGAAATACCTATGAACATATTGTCGAGAAAGTACAGCAACGACTTAGTGGTTAGAAGGCCAATGCTTTATCCTTGACGGGACGGATCACCTTAACTAAGTCCGTACTTGCAGCCCTCCCAATCTACTCTATGCAAACAGTGCATCTGCCGGGACATATTTGTGGTCGCATTGACAGCTTATGTAGGAGATTCATATGGGGCAATGTTGGGATCAACATAAGACACACCTTGTCAGTTGGAAAACGATCTATCTTCCTAAAGAACAAGGGGGTTTGGGCCTAAGAAAGATCAAAAGTTGCAATGATGCTCTTATAATGAAATTGGGATGGCACTTCCTTACCAATCCCAATGCCCTGTGGGTGCAAATTTGGAGACGTAAGTATGTCAGGGAGGATGTCTGGCCTCCTAAAGTAATTAAGGCACAGAACGTCTCTAGTACATAGAGAGGGGTCTATAATGTATGGCCTTCTTTGCTGCATGCCATCGGGTGGACTGTAAGAGATGGAAAATCTGTGAGCTTTTGGTTTGATAATTGGTTCCAAGATGAAGGGCAACTGATTTTGAAGACGGCCACTGAAGTATCGCAGAACTTGGTAAATGTCTCGGCTGCAGACATGGTTTCTCCTGATGGGCTGTGGGATTGGGGCACGTTATCAGCGTACTTACCTATGGAGCTTTGTCAATAGATTTGGAGATCGTCACCCCCGCTAAGCCACCTTGGTGCTGACAGGTTAAAGTGGACCCTTGAGCCCTGGGAACACTTCTCTACGGGCTCAGTGTATGACATGCTGGAGGAACCTTCAGGGAGGCCACAAGAGAAAGTTTGGAAGGTAATATGGAGGTGGAAGGGCCCTTATCGGTTTAATGTTTTTCTATGGCTTGCTTGTCACAACAAATTACTCACCAACCAGATCAAGATGATCCAGCATATGACAAATTCGGAGGAATGCCCAAGGTGTGATGCGGCAGCCGAATCAGTATTGCATGTCTTGAGAGACTGTAGGTTCACCTTGGATATCTGGTTGGCTTTATTCCTTGAGTCCATGGGAAATGAGTTTTTTAACTTAAGCCTGCACAATTGGATTTTGTAGAACCTCTCCATTAAAGGGTCTCAAGATGTTAACTTGGATTGGCCATTAATCTTTGGTGTTACCTGCTAGAAGTTGTGGTTTTGGCGCAACCAGGAAGTTTTTGTTCCGAATTTCCTCTCACCTTTCCAACCAATCAAGATCATACACAATCTGGTTGATGAAGTGCGTGTAAGTTCCTAATTTTTCAGGCCTATTTGTCAATCTCACAGCCCTGGTCCCTTAATCACTCTTGGGTGGTAGCCCCCACAGATTGGCTGGTGGAAGCTTAATATCGGCTTCCAAGAGGGAGAATTGAACCCCTTAGCTACGTGCACTGGGCTATTCAGAGACAATGACAAGGAATGGATTATTGGATTCGGTGGAAACTTTGTTTTCCATTGGGGGTCATGGCAGAATTGCAGGGTTTACTTTTTGGGCTACAGATTGCTAGAGCAAAGGAGTGTATGCAGTTGGAAATTGAAATTGAATATAAAGCTATTTTGGAATGGATTACCACTGATTTTGACGCGGACGTGAAGATCATGCAGACCATCCGGGATATTAAGTATTTATTATCCAGTCCTTGGCAAGTTCAACTCCAGGTGGCCACAAGAGATGAAAATACTTGTGCAGTTAGATTAGCAGAGTTAGTTCCCACTTTTAATGTAGGTCTAACTATACTGGTCACCCCTCCTGATGCAATTGTACAGCTTATTTTGGAGGACTGAGGGTCTCGTTCTTGTTTTGAGACCTGATGTGTTTTGATTTTGGCATTTTGTAACGGTTTGCTCTACAATATATATATCTCATTTTCCACAAAAAAAAAATACCTTTTACCTTGGTCCCATCTCACAATCTAAAGGATATTAAAATTGTTCAATTCTACTTGAAACTCCGTCAATCAACTCTATTAATTGGCATTGCATGCTTTTAGCCCTGGAATACTCTCAATAAAATTAAAGCTGCCTCGATTGTTGATGACTTAATCGTAGCTTTTACTAGATTTTTTTACTTTTGAAATTTTTTACCTTTAAATTTTGAAAAAACTAAAAGTTAAAAATTTTTAAAACGTAGCTCTTGAGAGGCCTTGCTTAAAAGGGAGCTGAGTTGCATTCTTATTTGCTAACTAAAAAACACAAAAATTATCAATAAACAGAATAGTATAGGAGATAATAAAAAAATAAATATTTCTAGAGAGATGAGACTAAGATTCTTGGTTGTTGCAATTGCATTAGCAAAACAATAAAGATATAACCAAAAGTTTCTAAACATCTTTAACATCCCAAAATATACCAATATAGAGTGAGGGCCAAAGAACAAATGTACAACTGCAATAAAGGATGTAATAGCCAATTGTGGCCACATGGTGTTTAATAAAAAAAAAAAGAAGCTAATAACTATCAATAAGAGAAGCAGTTGCAAGAAGAGTAGTAAATACAGAGTTACAGAGCTCGTAAAATCAAGTAAAAACTAGGATTGAGATGCAACTACACTTGCTCTTCACCCTGCAACTGATGCAGCTACCTTACAGAGAGAAAAAGATCAGGTGGATATTATCAATTTTAAAGAAGATTCAAATCTAGTAGCACATCCTTTAGCTTCCCTACAGCCCATAGATACAACAAACTTAACTTTCCGTTCTTTTTCTAACTATTGCTGGACGAGGCAAAAAGAGACCTAAGTTTCTTTGATACTTTAATGCAACGTCAGATGAGACTCACTCCTATGTTAGAATCGACCTCCTTCTAAAGGTTTTATATAACTCAAATTAACACAACTCCTATTGCAGAGCTTGGGTTATTCGACATGCTATAATGGATTAATCTTAATTTAATTCTAATATGATGGAGGAGGAACGTATAAGTAAATATGGTTACCCATAAACTATAAGGTTGCAAAGTAAAAATGGTTAGTATAAAGAAGATGTAACTTGAAAAATCTTCCACCAATGAGCTTGTAGCGCATTAGCACTCTTATGTCAAAGGCACAAAAGGGGTGAGGTCTAGGGTTCGAGTCTCATAACAATACTCGTACGGAACAACAAAGAAAAAGTAATGTTAATTACAAGATTCCCATATAATCCCTAAGACCAAAAAAGCATATTTAATTATTTATCCATTGTTGTCAAAATCGGGCCGACCTGTCTGGTTGAACTGGGATAACAGGGACCTGGCAAAATTGGGAATGGCATAGACCAACTTGATCTCACATGTAACAGCCCGAGTAAAAACTTTGGATTTTTACCGGACTGTAAAAGTCTTTTTACAACTATTTACCGAAAGAATTAATCTTGGGTAATTAATTCAAGGTAAATCGGGCGCTGTTTTTCGTAACCGAGGGTTTTCCCGTGCTCGTGATTTTTCCGTGGATTTTACGGACCTAAGTTGGTATTTTTCGGGTCCCGGAATCTTCGGAAAATCACACCGAAAAATAACCAAGTGGGTGTATCAGTTATTTTCTGGTCCGGACCGGACTCGCTCCATAATGCAGACAAGCTGCATTATTGATCATCACATGTTGCATAGTAATTTCACGGTTATAAAAGAAGAAGAAACCAGGAGAAGAGAGGAAGAGGAGAAGAAAAAGAAAAAGAGAGGAAAAAAAAAAGCGAGAGAAAGAAAAAAAGGAAAAAAAAAGAACCAATCAGGAATCAGGAAAAAAAGAAAAGAAAATAGAAAAAATGGAAAAAAAAAAGAAGAAGAAAGGAAAAATAGGAAAAAAAGAAAAGGAAGAGAAAAAAAAAGGAAAATAAAGAAACCCGGTGAACAGTAACCACCCCGCCACCTTACTGTTCACCTCGAAGAGCTCCGATCAGCCGTGCACGACACCAACCCCAGCAGCACGCTCGCCGTGCCGTCGCGAGCTCAGCCCCTCTGCCTCCGTCGTCTTCCGCCGCCTGACGGGCCGTGACGCGACGTTGACCCGGCGGAGAACCCGTGGATCTTGCTCCTTGCGCCACTGACGACGACACCGTCAGCCTTCCGCCTCCTTTCCGCCGCTCTCGCGCCGCTCCAAGCCGCCTGATGCCGCTGCTGTGCTCGCTCGTCCTTCCCTCTCGTCGTCGCGCCGTCGCCGCCTCTGAACCCGCGTAAGGTAAGGCCGGGTTGCATCGACCCGTTTCTCCTGGGTCCGGGTCGCGTTCCCTGGGTTGCACAGTCCGGATTTTTTTTGTTTCTTTTAAAAAATAATATATATATATATATATATATATATAATTTATGCTAATTAATTTCTGGAAAAAAAAGGGTAAATATTATTTTGGAAAATTATATGTAATGTTCTGGGTTTGGGGTTTAGAAAATATATATACTTTGATTCTTGAAAATCAAGATAATTAAATATTGTTTTAGAAAATTAATATTACGTTTATCTAGGAAAAGATATATATTAAGACTACATTTTCTGAAATGTTATTATTTTTCTGGAAAATTATGGAAATATATATATAGTATACATAAATAATATTTCTAAAAAATAAATTGTTATGTTAATATATAATGGTTTGGAAATGTATTTTGTCTTTAGAAAATATATATATGTATATTTATAATTCGTATTTATTTTCAGAAAATAAAGTTTATGTAATTATATTTTCCGGAAACATGGTTTTCTTATGTAATAATATTTGGTAATTATTATTGGCAAGTAATATATTTTATGGAAAATATTTTGGAAAAAAATATATACATATGTTATATTTTCCAGAAAATTATGGTGATTATATTTGGGGAAAAGTACAATTAATTTATGGAAATATTTTTAAAAGAGTTTTAATTAAAGTATGGTACCGAAATTATATTCGGATATACGTACGGTATAATATTTTCGGTAAAAGATGATAATAAAGGATATGATCCGGGATGAGATTATTTCGCAGTATTGGCATCATGGTATACTCTTATGTGCATCTTATGTGAACATATACTGTTTTGTTGTATAGGTTTGATAGCGGGCAGTTCCCTGAGGAGCCGGCTTGGGACCGGACATTGTCTCCGGAGTTGAGTAATCGGCCAAGGTGAGGATGGATTTCCTTCGATATGTGCCTATATTACTCGGTTATTGTGTTTGTTGATTATTGCACTGTTGCTTGTTGCATTTGCTGTGATTTGGTTTTGGGATGTTTATCCCCGTGCTTTGAGTTTTGGATGTCTATTGTTGTGTCTTTTTGGCATTTAATAAAATGGATTAAATAATAATTGTGATCAGGATGTCGATCCTCGGTTTTGGATGGGATGTCTATCTCGGTATTTTGGTTAGGGATGTTGATCCCTGCGATTTGATTTTGATGACGATAGTATAATTGTCACGTGGTAAGTAGTGGTACGACTCGATGGTTTGAGACTGTTTCGTGGTGGTCGTGACCTGGGTTACTTGTGATAAGCATGTCTATGCTTGGGATGTCTATCCCGTGATTATTTTTGGGATGTCGATCCCTGGGTTCTCTTGGATTTGGTCTGGCACCCGAAATGTGTTGATAACCAGGTCTGACCCCTAGCTTATCGGTGACGGGGCCCGGAAAGTTAAAATTGGAAAATTGAAATTTTATTTGAGTCTTTTTGGTCTTGGACCGGTTTTGGGTCGAGTCTTTGTTTTGGTGTGTTTGGCTGTTTAGCCTCTGTTCGACTTGAGTAATTTTAGTGTTGCATATCGATTGTCTATCCTTCGTCGGTGAGCACTTCGGACTCACCCCTCACCTGTGGGCTTTCTTCCCGTAGGATGGATTATTTGTTGTACAGGTTTGGTGCATTCCAGACAGGCTGCGGTGTTATCCCTTGGACAGGACTTGGATCTATAGTTTGCATCATGTGTCGCATACAGTGTCTTGTGAGTTATTAAGTCTTCCGCTGTGCATTATTTTTGCTATTGTTGGGCCATTGGGCCGGTTATGTTGATATTGACGTTTTTATTTTGGGCTGTTGAGCCCGAGTTACTGCTGTACACATTGTATGCTGGGCTTAGTTTGGTTGGGTCGTCACAGTTCCGGCACGTGTTTACTGTGTACGGTAAATACGGGTCGGGGCGTTTCATTTTGGTAGCGGAGCGGGCGTTAGGTCTTATTGGGCAGTCCTTGTGTGTTTGTTGTTCTTGTTTGCATAGTTCGCTCCATTTTTTTATTATTTTATATCACTTAGTTAGTGCATTATGGATCCAGTCAAGGGACGCCAGCTGTCGCAGAACATACACATAAAATATAAATATTATTATTATTGCTAATATTAATATTACAAACATAGATATTACATTGATATTTTATAAAAAAAAAGAAAATACATTCATCGTCTTGGAACGACGTTGACCCTGAAGCTGTTGGGATCATTGTTGATGTTGACCGTGATGCTGTCGCTCCACGAGAACCACATGCCGCCTGTGTTGTTCTGGCCAGGAAGCTCGAACCGGTTTGCTTGAGGGAACCGAAGTGGGATGAGACCGTGATTGTCTTCAAGCTGCCATTAGGTCTCCGTGAGAAGAACCATGTTGGGCTTGTACTGGTTCTTCAGGTCCCTCAGGGTACGCGAGAACTCCTGGAAATGCCTAGCGACTCCTCTGCAGTTCCACACCAGTAGTCGGGCCTTTGGCCAAGTTACAGGTAACCGAGTGACTCTGGGCTTGCTCTGGGCCGTCATCGAGAGCTGATAGTAGGTGCCTTGCTCCAGGAAATGGCAAGTGGACTCTAGGTTGAACTCCTTGTTAGTAATATGCCCAAAAGCCAATCATAGATGATTATTTGTAGTCACGTATACACATTAAGGTTATTCCAATAAGTATCGTTTATGAGATAAACGCTTGCACATACTTATAACCCTAGAATATTTCATATTCTTAAATGTCCCTAGTCGATTATTATTACGGATGGGTTGTAATAATAAATTAAGACTAGCGTATGTTGAGAATTATATATGTGATATGAATTCTACATACGGGTACAAGTTGGAGAACTTCTGGACTGGACCGACCCACATAAGAATCCTACATGGAACGTTATATGTATGTCATTAGTGGTTCTTATAGATGTATTGTCCTCCGACCTGAGATCGTCAAGGTATCCAACATATGAATCATGTACTTTGATATTATTCCTAGTCATCTGTAACTGGGTGGACATAAGGGTAATCATTGGGTATATGATGATTATGTAGTGGGTTTTGATTGATCAAGAGGGGATTCGTCCGACCCATATAACGGGTATATTATCGGATGGTTTCTTGATAGAGTTGAACTGTTAAATGCATGGCCATGCTCGGATTAGGTGATATGGTGATATCACGGGTATCCGTTTTATACAGTT
>JAKUCV010004952.1:0-73569 GCA_028386065.3 Turnera subulata
GATATGTATATTACTGATACTATCTGCTGCTGCTGAGAGCACTGTGTTTGGATTGAATATTGGTCCCCGAGTGTGGGTGACAGTTGTATTGATAGATGATAATGTATGATATTTGCACGTTGTACTGTCTGTTCTATCATTATGAATAGTTTCGGCACGTGTTTACTGTGTTACGGTAAATACGGGTCGGGGCGCTTCAAATTGTCCCCAAGTCATACAATACAATACATCACTTAAGTTATAAGATACTAGCTTTGCATAAAAAAAAAAAAAAGATACTAGCATAGTATGTAAGAATTGCAACTGAACATATTTATCTAATTTTCATTTTCCACACAAGGTCATCAAAGTTGTGAAAATTATTGATATCTTTTTGAAGCATTGTGGCAAAGAACAACCGCACATGGAAAGGGCATAACAAGAGCAAGAATTATCCCTAAGTCATACAATACAATGCATCACTTAAGTTATAAGATACTTGGTTTTCTCCCACACCCCTTTGCAGTTGGATTTACTTTTTGATTTGGTCTTAGCTCGAGCTTTTTGGTGGTTCAAGTCCTTACACCCATCGTTCCCTTACAGTGCGGGGGCGGCTCATGCTTCTCCGGAGCCCTTCAAGGGTTGGCATTCGGGCAAATTGTTAACAATAGGCTTTACAAAGTGAGGGGCGTTCTAGTGTTGTAACTTCGCTTGGCGTCCGGGGTCTTTCAGCGGGCTTCCTATTCTCTGTACATATCCTGATTATCAATAAAGAAAATCGATTAGTATAAAAAAAAAAAAGTTATAAGATACTAGCTTTGCATTAAAAAAAAAAAAAGATACTAGCTAGAATCCAAGTAGAAAAAGGCAAAAATGGGGTTTGAAATTTTCAGAGCCTTTTTAATCATAACCAAAGAAAAAAAAAAAGGTAAGGCTCAAGAAATCTATGCCATTAATGTGATAGTTTCTTCTTGTCAACAAGTCGATTCATACATTGAAAAGCTGAATCCAACTTACCCAAATCTGTCTGTTAGCTCTTGGTGGCGCATTTGAAGTGATCAAAAGGATCAAGTAGTACTGCTGCACTCTTTGATGTGTTTTTGTGTTCTTGGAAGTTTCTTATGACCTTGAGATGCTGTTAAAATACCAATAGTGGAGAGATCATAAGGCCTTGATATTGTGGGTTTTTAAAAACAAGACTTATTACGTACTATACTATACTAGTAGTTGCTTATTTCTGGGGAATAGAGAGAGAGGAGTACACTCTATAAGATTCAATTTCTTGGTGCAGCCAAATATTTAGACCACTTCACTTGTCCTTTATGTGGCGAACAACTTCAAGCCAAGACATCAGCATATTGACAAGTTTGTATATGATTTATATGCAAGTTCAACTATTAAAAAAATGCCACCACAAAGTTTTGCCAGCAAGAAACATGGAAAAGGTGACAATATTACCTTTGTCCTCCACTCTGAAACTCTCATTTCAAAATCCTACTGTTCCTTTCCCGATTTGCGGTGGTTGAAACTTTTCTCTTTGATTTTACCCCAAAAAAATAATAAAAAAAATTGATATCTAAATGGCTCACTGCTGCTTCTGGCTTGGTAATGGGTTCTTCTTATTATTATTACTCTGCCCAAGGTAATGGGTTCTGATATTGAAGTAGGCAATGGCCGCTTGATCCATCCATAGCAAGAAAATATGGCGCATATTAATGTCATTATCATTAATGTGTTGAAGGTATAGCTAAATTAACTGGGACAATGGAGAAATCCAAGCTACCTTTTGATGACTACTCTCTGATGATTATATAGCGATAAGTTAGGTAAACGAGGTTGCATCAATTAGGTGATGCATGGCCTAAGAGTGATAATAATTTGTCTTAACGGACCTTACAACAACTAAGGCGCTACCTTACAAGTCTTCCAAATCATGCGCTTCATCTACATGTTTGTCAATTTCTAAGCTTATTATTCGTAGGGGTGACTATAGTCTATAAGCCCAAAAAGAAGGGGAAACACAGTTGAAGGAATGGCCGGCCATACGATACCCATTTTAAAACACTAATTAGTAAGTAAGAAGGCTTTTACTTTAGCAAGATAGATGAGAAATTTGTCTAGATATGTTGAATTGCAACTAATGCCCAACTAACCGGGTTGGTCTAAGTGGCAAGCAATCTGGTTCTGCTTAAGGGAAGACTGGGACAAAACTCAGGATAACGGATGGAGAAAAGAACTAATGCCCAACCAATATAGTTAATGTACAATAGACTAGGTGTATGATAGTAGTAACATTCTTCAAACAGAGACTTGGATTTGAATGGTGGGAAAGTACGTACTTAATCATCTTAATTACCATTATTTAGTCAAGGTTACTTTTACACAAAGTTAGAATGGGTAATTAATGCTTTTATTAAATTCAACCAAAAGGCATTGGCATACATATCTGGCTAATTAATTTAACGCAAGCTAGTCTAGAATAGGTATGGTGCAGGATAATTGAATCCGACATTTCCAGTCACTCACACAATCCGGACAGACAATGTGCTCACAACAAAGAAGAACAACCACTTCTCTCGATTATTTTCCTCTCTACAATTTGAATTTCAAATACATGATCACCAGAATTCCTAAAGTGTTTCACTATTAGTAAGTCTTTGGTCCCCTATCTCTACCTGTACATGACTACATGTAGCACTTAGCATTGACTGAATAATTAACCACATACATCAGGCAGTTCATATTGACATGTTAATTTGCTCTTTTTTTTTTTCTCATTACTATGCAATATTGTACGTATTAACTATTGTTTAGCCAATGACCCTTTACGTAATACTTGAAGTGAAAATATTTAATTAGTTTCAACCTTGAAAACTTGAGAAGTGAGAGCACCCACGTCCCACTTGCCGTTATACATCGAAAATGTTGTCAAAGAAATGATGTTCAAAATAAAGAGTGATGGTGAAATAAGATTAAATACATAATGAGACAGGATGGGTCATAATTAATAAATCATTGATCTTAAGGTCGTCTCCAAATCCTGACAAAAGAAGACGACGAAAAACAGCAAAAAAGGCAGTAGTAGTAGTATCATCATATCATGAATAATGGGATTTGGATTAAATAAGAAAAACTAAAAAAAAATATGTAAGGTAAGAAAAACTAAAAGAATTAAATAAAGTAAAAATAAATTCTCACCAATGATTTTGAAAATCATGACCACGATTCAACGAACAGGACATAGCTTTACAGGAGAGGATCTCAAATAATGAAGTCATAGTCGTCGTCCATGACTATTTTAACCCTATCAGAATTCATACTTCCCTCTCCATTAGCTATTTCTTGTGTGTATTGATATATATATATATACTACTCCAAATACCGCCACCTCTCTTCCTTCAAAAGCCTCTCTTGGTTTCTTTCTTTCTTCCACTCAATAAATACCTATAGCTAGCTTAGCTTTAGTCATCTATCTTCTCCTGCTCCATTAATGGATCATCAGACCCGATTCAAGATGCGAATCTCTCGCATGTTCCGGAGCTCATTCAACTCTTGTCGGACCAGGAACTTGTCGGATGTGATTGAAAAAGCTGTGCATATCCCCCAAACCCATAATTTCCATATGATTCATCATCATCACTCTTCTTCTCCTTCTTCTTCTTCTTCTTCTACTTCGCCACCTAAAGCTCGACCTTTCCCTTCCATTTGCAAACCCAAACACCTCCCCGAGACAACCACCAACTCTATCTTCCCCAGACAGAAGTTGTCTTCCCGGTACCCTCCTTTCATATCGGCCAACAGGAATGGACACTCCTGCCCTCCTGCCTCTCCTGCCATCTTCCCTTTGGATCCATACTATAAAGAACTTGGCGGCTTCAAAGACAAAAAGAAAAGTAGTGGCTCTTCTTCTTCACGTTCAGGGAAGAAGAAGAAGAAGAAGAAGGAAGATAAGAAGAGCAAAAAGAATATCAATAGTACTACTAGCAGCTTCAGGAGAGACATGAGCCTGTTTAGCTCAACTTCGCACGACACTGCATATTTTGAAGGTAGCTGCTACTGGTTCAGTAGCGAAGACGAAGAAGACGAGCGTGAAGAAGACGAGTCAGAAGCTCTTTTCTCTTCGAGAAGTCTCTCTTCCGACTCCTCAGGGTCTCTCCGGCGGCACCACCACCACCGCCGGTGCCGCCGCAAGAAGGCCGGTAGTAGTACTACTGGGTCGTCGTTGTCTCGGAGGAGAAGGGCGGCGGCCAATAACAACAACACCAAGAGTAGTGGTAGTGGTAGCTCTCAGGTGGGTGTTTTGCTGGGTGGGAAATTAGTGAAGGATAGCTTTGCGGTGGTGAAGAGTTCAAGTGATCCTTACAATGACTTCAGGACATCCATGGTGGAGATGATCATCGAGAAGCAGATATTTGCAGCCAAGGATCTTGAGCAGCTCCTGCAGTGCTTCTTGTCTTTGAATTCTGATCGTCATCATAAGATCATTGTTGAGGTCTTCACAGAGATTTGGGAAACATTGTTCTCTAACTGGTATTGATCATGAAAAAAAAAAAAAAAAATGAACATGATCGTACTTGTTAATTACTTTGTGGTAGCTGTGCTTTTTATTGTAAGCAGATTAGATCAGTTCTAACTTTTCATTGACCACTGTCTTAATGGAATATCTACATCTCTCCTTTTATCATCTCAAGCTGATCATGTTCCCTATTGTTTTTTTTTTTCTTTCAGTTTCTATATATGGAAGAATCACGTAATAATAATTAAGGCCCTTTTGCATTTTTACTCTCAACTGTTGTAGTTTTGTAGAGAATCCACCAAATTGATAAAAATGTGATTTGACATTATTTATTTTGACAACGAAAAAAGGGAGTTGGTTCTGTCTTTGCTTCACTTGTAAGAGACTTTTGGTGGTGTAACTGAAGAAGAAGATTAATTTTTGGAAAGACATATAATAACAACCAAAAGATTGCTTTAGACTTTTGGCTTGAAAACTGCAGGGGACGGAAAGCTTTTCTGATTTGAACGCAAAATCTGTTCAAAAAGCTACTTAGAAAGTTGTCTAGTTCCTTTTCTGTTTGGACTTTTGCTTTCTTTACACACACTGCAAGTCTGCACTGCAGGAAAAGAATAGATCGAAGGGAAAAGATTTTTTTTTAAAAAACCTAATATTTAATTTAAATTTTTAAAGAACATAGATACGGACATAACCTTAATCCAAGGATGAAGACAGGAAGTGGTAACTGGGAAGAGTTATATATAATACTAATATATACCCAATCATTGTTACAAAAGACTATTAGTTGCTAGATTATTAAACTAATCCAAAAATTTGAACTTTTGAGTTAGCTATGGGTGTATAAATATTCTTCATACTCCTAACAATTCAAACTTGTTTGCCTACATCAAACGCACAATCAATAATTTTAGTATTTTACAGTTACTTTTGGCAATTGTGTTCTGGGTTCATGTGTCAAGGCAACCCTTCCTTTTTTTTTTTTGTCAATTACGGGATAAAAGGAAAAAAAAAAACCAAAAATTGCATTGCACAGGAAAATTGATTCATGATGATTGGCTTGATGCTTGAGGACAAATATAGAATCCTTGAACGTAATTTGTTGTTGGCAAATAATTATAGACTGAAAAAATTAATTCCTATGCGCATAGAAGAGAGAAACTATGTCATTTAGTGTTAGGTGAATCTATTTTTGTTGTATCCTTAACTAAATCAAATTAATTAATGTATTTCATTTGTTTCCATTACATGGAAACACAAGCAAGACAAAAAGAAAACAAAGAAACAGGCACCCTAACATCGAGCAGAGGTGTAGTTCTGTAATTTAGTGTACCTAATTCAACATGATTTTTAAACAATTTGTTTGCTTCAAATTTGAAGAGAAGAACTTGTACCCTGATGATGTTTATTCTATCAACAAAACAATCCACAAACAACAAAAGAAATCTCTAATTAAACTTCTTTTTTTATATATTGAATCGATTCTCTTCATCAACAATAGCATGTGTTGGTGTATGATTGGGAAATAATATGGATGCGGTTAATAAAATAAGACAAAAATTTTGAGCTGCCTATCCAATTTAGGCCCACGAGACCACTGAGACACTTTCCTGTTCCAGATCAAAAGCCTGTGAATATAGCTGATGTATGTGTAGCTCAAGAAAGTTTTTTCCATATTTTACTCTCTTATGGATATATATATATATATATATATATATATATATATATATATATATATATATATATATTCATACGTCCACTTCAAGCCTTAGATTACAAATTGAAATGCAGAGAGAAGACATAATGGAATGAGAAAAATGGTTAAGAACTGTAAAGAGGCTTGCAGAGAGAATGTGAGCCAAAACGTTGCAATATTTGGGGAACTGTGTGTGCTGCTCCTATTCCTATATATCTAGAGAGACTTTGATAGCAATGTGTTGTTACATCTATGGGGAAGTGGGTTTTTTGATTCTTCCTTTGTTCCCTAGCTTCCTTCCACATTAAATGAGTTAAAAGAGCCTTTTGTAACAGTCTAGGACGGGGACGTCCCTTTTGCAATATTGATGACAGAATTTTGTGGAGCTAGCTAGCTAGTAGTAATAAGCTTTGACAGGGAGAGAGCCTTAAAGGTTATGCAGATTAATGAGGTACTGATCCATGGCAGGAGGGTATTTCTGTGTTAGGGGTGGGTTGCCTTGCCTGTTCTGTCCCAATGGGCTAGCAGTTCTCATTAATGGTCGCATTTTTTGGGTTTTGGTGCCCCTGATCTTGCCTTGGATTTTCTCCTTTTAACTCAATTGGTCGAAATGAGAGAAAAAGAAGTCTGCTGCAAGTGGCAAACAAACACATATCTCAAGAGAGAATTTCAACTCGAATTTTCTTGGAGAAAATGGAGGGAATAGGAGAATATTCTCCTTTCACTTGTGGCCGTGGGTTAATTAATACTGGCCTGCCCATTAATGTTATGTGAACCCAAATTGTTTCAAACAATGAGCCAGGCCCAGAAACCACCAACCAGCGGGAGAGAAGATGGGCTATATTTGATGGCTGGCATTTCTTTTGGGTTGGAGCCTAGGCACTAGGCATCGTTGTGAATACAATCCATGAATATTGGATTGGGTATTGGAGTACAAGGCAAATACTTGGACCAGTCAACTTTTATAGTAAATCTTCATCATTAAAGGTTTAATGATGGGAATATTGTTTTCATTTTTCTGGTTTCTCATCCGATATACGGAATTTTTGCCCCGACTAATCCGAAATTAGACCGGATCGCACACCTGATTGTGGTGTGGTATGCGAGTCTCTAAATAAACATTTTCTTCATATGACTCACAATTCGAAAAACATTTAAGCGGAACCAAATCGCTTACCACTTAAATTGGAAATATTGGTATTTTGTTAAAATATTATAGAGAATAAACAATGGTTGAACTTGAGTAGTAAGCACACGAGTGAGAACCAGGGAGAAATAAGTTGGGAACATGTACTACATTAGTTAGGTCCGGATCTTCTGTTACTTTGCAAATTGAGATGGAGACCAATTCCAAACAATTGGATATGTGGCAATTAACAATAGGCCACCCCATTACACACACTTACCACTATCCCTATCTCTAATAAAGTGTTACTCCAAAGCCGCTCCCTAGTCATCATCATCATCCCCCCAACACTTTTGCCCCCCTCCATGGAGCCGCCAACTTTTTTGTTGTAAATTTGCTTTATATTACTCCTTTATAACGAATCAACCAATACACAAATTACGGCCTCAAGCACCATCTTAACGGTAAAATATAATGACCTCAAAAGTACTGGTTCTAAAGGGTATCTTGATGAAGACCCTATTGATAACAGTAGTATACCGTACTCGAGCTGCTTTAATTATGAACTTAAATGGAAGGTATTCATTTCCTTTCAGATTAGATGGGTGGCATGGAATCTGAAATCTTTCGTCTACAACTTTAATTTAGAGGGTAGAAGCCATTTTTGGTCCTTAGATTGAAGCAAGAGTGTGGTAGGAGCCAAGTCAGTTTATCCTAGGAAGAAACATGTGTCCTCCTTAGGTGGGGTGAGATTCCGTTTTCAACTGTAGTTGAGAGGGCAACAGAAGAAGATACTTTCTCAACTACAGATCAAGGTTCCTAGTCCTATATGCCCCCCTACATACAAATCCCACTGTCCTTTAAGAATCAGAAAAGAAATGGATAAAACCATGTGCGGTTTGTCTACCGACTTGGTTTTGCTTAAGTGTGGTCTCGGATTCGGGTAGAATGGTAGCATTCCTTCAATTCTTTGCTGATCACCCTGCTCTACAATGGTTGATGACAATTAATAAAAACAAAAGTTGGTAAGATGTGGATAGATGTTCATGATTAATTTGGGATACCTCGATGTACCTTGATTTTGTTCAAGGTTAGTTAATGGCCTTGTCTTTGCCTTTGGCTGCGCCACTGCGGAGAACAGTAGTGCAAGTCCAGCTACTCCGTGATTCACGGGGGAAATTGTCAATTTGTCCAATTCTGCGATAGTCCATGATCTTGCCATAATTGACCAAGTCTTTCTTTTCTATCTTAAAAAACTTGTAATCCATGCCTGCCTGTTTCCACTGGATAAATGATGCATAGGACGATACTAGAGCTGCTCAAAGAGTATGTAGCAACTAGTTATTTTTTTTTTCTTTTTCTCCCTATCCGGAGCTTTGCCCTGATTAATCCGGATTCGACTCGTGTTACGCACTTAAGATGGGTGAGTCTCCCAATAGAAATTGCGGAACCAAATCGTTTACGACTTAGACTAACCCTACATCGGTCTAATTAGGTTTCGAGGACCAATGATTAGCATTAGACAAGAGATAGTTCATCAATTAGCTTGTGATCACTACAAACAAACTGTCAAACTGTGAACTTAGTTACGCGTCATCACATCCTGAAAATTACAGACTTAATGAGTAGTTAGCTCATGGTAGTAAGCAAGTACACCTACGCCTAGATAAGTATATACATGTGTAGAACATAGGCACATACAACCGACAACAAACCCCATCACAAAAAAAGGGGCACATCTAGTCACCAGGAAACCATTGTATGCTAAATAGAACAGGGAGGGAGAGAAAGACTTGGTTCAACAACCACACCCGCTCCTTTCTTTCTCCCCATAAAATAGGCTACACACCAACTCCATCAGCAAAAGTAAAAGTAACGAAACAATCTTATAATAATGAGGAAACAGTCCCAAACTTTCCCCTCATCTTTTGATGGGTATCATACTATCATCTCCTTTTGAGAGAGACACAGTGGGGTCTCATTGGGATGTCTAGAAGAAAATTGCACAGAACAGTAGCAGCAGAAAAGATCAAAGGAGCGCGTAGTGACAAAGGAAAACCAGGTGTGTGGAACCCAACGAAAAGAGTTTCCATTTTTTTTTTCTCTATAGGGTTTTAAACGTTACATTACACCTTTAATGGCTCTCCTCTCTTCTTCTCATCTGTATAAAGAAAATCTTTACACCCAGATGAGATCACCTGCACAGCAGAAGAAGAGTCCTAACAACTGATAGCAATAGATGCTTGTGTGTGTTTTTTGCAGGTTTCAAGAACAAAGAAAAGAATCTCTAACTCTACTTGCTCCAATGCTGCTCACCAACACCAAAAAGTTCTTTCACAGAACCATACAAAGCTTCAAGTCTTTGTTCTCTGGCGTCCAATACGAAAAGCTACCCAAAACCCCTCCTCCTATTACTGACCCATATCCTCCACACACTACCATGATGACCAGTACCCAAACCAGCTTCAAGAACCAAGAAATGGACAAGTTTTACAGAGACTACAACGAGAAATGGCTCCCTACCGATCAAGAGAGAGCAAAGAATCATGAAAAGAAAGAGATAATAAAATCCTCACCATCACCATCATCATCATCCAAAACAAAGCAAGAAAGAGGTGGTCATGATCAGAAGGGAAATTTCATCAACTACTCTACACCAACCCCAGCCAAGAACTTTCAGATAAGAACAAGAAAGGACTGTAGTACTAATTACAGTCACAACAATCAAGGGAAGAACAACTTTTATGGTGGCAACAAAAGATCACAGCTGCAAAACAATTCGGATCCTGAGGGGAATACAAGGGAAGCAAGGAGCTTTGTGGTGGCACAGAAGTTGAAAGAGCTGGAGATGATGGACGTTAGCAATATTGATCATGTGTTAGACATAGAAGAAGTGCTTCACTATTACTCTCGGCTCACTTGCCCTGCGTATCTGGAGCTTGTGGATAAATTCTTCATGGAGATTTATGCAGAATTCTTTGCTCCCCTTGTGAGTCCCCTCAGTGCCCATCATCCTAGGCCAAGGCTGCATTCATTGAGGTCATAGCTTCTTCTTCATCTTTGCAAGGCATTTGTGAAACTGACAATATTTTCAGGTTGTCATTTTGTTTCTTACTTCTTTCTTTTCTTTTCTGTTTTCTTTTGTGGATTGATCTAGTTGCTTCATTCTATGTATTTAAATGTTTGTAATTTTTTTTTTCCAAGTCATCATCAACTTCTTTCTTTGATGATGCACTTAATTTTGTGTCATAAAAGAGGGCCATTAATTTTCGCAGAAAAAATATGTCTTCCTTGGGGTTTATATTGCTGCGCCCAGTTTGGGGTCATGGCTTCTGCAATTCATACCATATATATATTACCTCATTATCATTAAGATTGTAATGTTAAACATTCTTTTTGAGGTAATTCTAATGTTAACTTTCCTCGGGTTAAATCGAAATAAAAACAAATGAACTCAGATTCATTAATTCTTTCAATCATCAAAATTATCCTCAGTGTTGCTGAAGTTGGCTTTACTTAATATTTATCTTTTTTGGTTCACCATCCGGTATTCGGAGCTTTGCCCCAACTAATCCAGATTCGACAGCATACGCGCACCTGGTTGCCGAGTTTCTCGATAAGAATTTTCTGCATCACCCGGTGGCTAACCAGAACCAAATCGCTTACCTTCCTTGATAAAACTTGAGGACTCCTAACATAATAACATTCTAACAAACTTTCAGTGTCGAAACTACGTGTGATCCTTCTTCTGAAGGCATTTTTCTTCTTTGTTTTTCCAAGTTATATAATACAACCTTAGTTGAGTTTCTATTAAACCAACAAAACCCAAACTACAATCGAAAACATTTTAACCCAGCAGCAAGGCCTTAACAACAGAAATCACACAGAGAGCCCAACTAGGCCCAAGTTCCTTTTCACCGAGACTCCCATTAGCCCAACCTACACCTAATTTGAAGCTGACAGCCCAATTCTCAATTTCAGTACGCCACGGACTCCAAGCCCAAAGTGTCGATACCGCCCCGCCCACAGAAACGCTCGAGATTTCGCTGCTCGATTTTGAATGATATCAAATATGGAAAATCTTATTAGCGATAATCACTGAAATTAAGACACTAATAAGGGTCACTAAAAGTATCTTCGCGCCTACGCAAGAGGGAAATAAATTTGGTGAAAGCACAAAAAAAGGAACAAATTTAATAACATTTTTTCCCGACTTGGTTGATAACATCTTGTTTGCAGAATTCATCATTAAGGATAATGATGCATTTTAAGAACCAATAAGAATAATGATGCATTTTAATATGCATCATTATTGTCTTTAAATAAAAAAATACATATTTAATTTATTTATTTATTTTTGTGCTTGAACATACATGCTTGGATTGTTTGTAGGGTTTACATTAAGTAAATACTATAGGATCCCTCTTGACGGGAGAGGAGGTCGGTCCAAAAAAAATATAAACATTACCAATTTTTGCCTCTTTTTTTTTTTCCTAAAAATTTGTCCCCTCTTCGGGTGGGAGAGATTGAAAATTCCTTATTTCTTGGTAAGTAAAAAAGGTAAACAAATATTCGTTTTCCAAAACAGGAATAATCATCATTAATGGTAATGTTTGTCTTAATTGTGTAACCAAAAAGACAACCCCTATATATAGAGTTTACCCTTGGTTGCTGTACTTTGTATTATGTTGAAGACTTAACCTACGCAAGCATCAAACATCCAGCCATTATAAGGTACTTTCTTTTTTTTTTTGATGAAACTAAGGTACTTTCTTTTATTGCTATAAACGTTGTTTTTCTATAGGTAATTTCATGTCTTTGTTTAGTGTCCCTGGCTGATATACTCCACCTGTTTTATCTGTCCTGCCTTTATGACTCTATACGCTAATGTGTTTGTGTTGCTGGGAAGGCCATGTCTTATTAGTGTAGTTTTGCTTTCTATACTGTTTAGTGCTCACTATGTACCTTTTGTATATTGAATAAAGTTTCAATCGTTAGCATAAAAAAAGAAAACGTTGTTTTTCTACTTTGAAGAGAACTACTGTGGATGTTTTCTTTTTCTTTTTTCCTTTGGGTGTCAAAGACAGTCGGGTCCGTTGGTCATGAAGAGCTGGTGATGACTTGTAATTTGTTCTATTTCAAATTAGGAAAAAAAATACTGCACAATACTATTTTTTAAGTTTGATTTCTTACTAATCATAATTATGAACTAGTTTTTTCTGGCTTTTATATTTCACCCATGTATCAATTACCAATCTTCGATTGTTTCAAATTGAAAAATTTTCCAAGGAGTATACCACCGAGTCTATACTACAGTTTTTTCGTTTGTCATCTCTGTGTACCTATACATGATATATATTCGTAATTCTTCGTTTGGTGTGGTAAAAGAATGTTGCAAAGATTTATGTAGTCACTTGTTCAGTCTACTTAAAATAATTTTGCAGTTCCATAAAAAGGTTATCATTAATTTACTCTTTGGAAATACCTTACCATATAATTGTTCGTGTAAAGAAAATTTTTTAATTTTCCAGATCAAAGATATGGGACGGGGAAAGCTAAACATGGAGCTCATAAGCAACGAGAGATCTCGGTTGACAACCTATCACAAGAGGAAGAAGGGATTGACGAAGAAAGCTCGTGAATTCAACATCCTTTGCAATGTTGATGCCTGCGTGATCATCTTGGGTCCAAAGCTAGGGAACCGCCCCGTCGATGTAGAGACCTGGCCGGCCGATCGCAACGAAGTTATGCGCATCATAAACCGGTACAGAACCGAAGGCACTGAGCGCAAGAAGACCCAAGGTTTGCCTGATTTCTTTGTGAATCGAAAGAAGAAGGTGAGTGATGACATTGCTAAGGTTCGAAAAGCTTACTTGGAAGCCAAGTTTCCTGGGTGGGACAATCGTCTCAATTCCCTCCCACCGGAGCAGCTCAAGGTTCTTGATAATGCTCTTGATGATAAGATTGAGGCAGCAAAGAATAGGGTTTTGCAGCTAAAGGGTAGCCAGCTTATAATGGAAGAGAACAGGCTTGCAGCCATAGGGAGTGCTAACCATTCAGGCTCGGGTCGCGATTGGGCAAACGCCATGGCCTCTACTTTTGCCAATGCTCGGCGTCAAAAGAGTGCGGAGTTAGAGATTCTTAACCACCAGCAGCAGCAGCAACCTTTCTCTTACATGAAGCCACTAGAGTTGCATAATCTCCCCTCGTATTATGCTTTGGATCAAGTCCTCCATGGCCAGCAAATGGTTCCTTACATTGTTAACCATGTCAATAATCCTTATACGAGGCTGCTCACTGGAGGTGAGGATTTTGGCCAGTTTGGTGGTGTGTATGGTGGCAATTACCCGGTTTTCGACCCGGCCATTGATATGCTTGGAAACACAACCAATAACAACAACAACTTTCCTAGGGCACAGTTGCAGCCGGTGCCCATGAGCTACTACGTTCAGCCTAATAATAGTAGGCAACTAATGATGCCTAGTTACCAGCAGAGGCAAGTTCCTGAGATGCCAAATGTTGCTCCTCCTCACCTTCCTTCTCCTCAGTGATGTGAATTTGGTGATGGTCTCATTACTGAGCTTGATATCAATTAGGAACAAAGGATTTGGTAGCATCAAAGACTAGAAGATTGCAGTTCTGGTCTAGTGGATAACAACTTGGGTTTTTTTTTACTTAGTTGTCTTACATTTCTTTCTTTGATTTTTGGCTTGTCCCTACTCGTAATATATAGTCTGGTAATTTTTTTTTAATGCTAGACAGTACTGGTAATGTTATACATAGTTTTTGGGAGTTTCCGTCGGAGTTGCTATAAGGTTCTTTTGCCATATTAATGATGTCATTAGCTTGTGGTTTCTTTAATTATTTTGCCCATATTAAGGATGGTCTTTCCTCTCCTCAGTGATGTGAATTTGGTGATCAGTTAATTGCTTCATATACTTATAATTAACAGAGCGCAAGGGTCCAGGATTGGACCATTGTGTTAGTGCTAATTAATCTCCGTTCAAAACCTAGCATTAGTATCCATGGTAATGGGATGGTCTTACCACTCCTTGGGAGTTGACTATATATGTTAGTAATTAATTAAAGAGGAAAAAAAAAAACCATTCTAGTTTCTGCATTGTAATGTGATGAGTAAATAAATAAAGGATATATAAATTTCATGTATGGCCCATAAACGAAGCCTTTTTGGGGAATAGAAATTATATGGGTACCTGTTATTAGGCCCATTTAGTCGCTTGACTAAGCCCGAATGGGGTTATTTGAGCAAATCCATACTATTATCTTCTATGCAAAGTCTTGTCCTTCATTTTCTCAAAGTGGATGGAAGTCCTTGAGGTTTGGAAGATTTTGCCAAAAAGAAAGGATAGTTCCAAGAATGTGAAAATGGTGGCACTAGATGGCAGAATCTTTGAGTTCTTTTTCCACACAACTTTGTGGGATCCCATTGCATGTTTTAACTACTACTACTCAACGAAACTGAAAGTGAATTGGACAAACTTTTTTTAGAATATGGAATCCAGGACGCCCTGAGAGGATCATTTCTAGTTGGACTTGGCCTCAATTGGTGCCAAGGGGAGATTCTTTTTTGCCAGGTATCTTTGAGATCATGAGGAGAAAGAGACGAAGTGTCCACTAGAAAAGTGGATGTGAATATAAGTGGGGAATTATGGACATGTCCTTGTTCACTTGTAGAGGGCTGCAGATTAAACTATCTTTTCTCTTAGTTGTCTCACTCAAAGCTCTAGGGAGAGCCTGGGGAGAATTTGCACATCTAGTTGGGGCTCCTTGTAGGATCTTTATTTTGGTGCCTAATCTATCTTTGTAGGATCTTTTATTTTGGAAGGCAAATTTTGCACAAGTCAATATATGTTTGTGGCAACTTTTTTTTTTTTTTTTGTAGTCTGATTCTCAAACAAACAAATTAGGACGGCAAGTGATAAAGTTTTGGTAGAGAGGTACATGGTGAGTATGTATAATATGTCGATGATCATGACATTCTAATTAAGTATCACCATAGTTATAGTTTTTCTAATTATGGGTTCAGCATGTCACACACTACTGCTAGGAAAATGGTTCATGGGTGGAGCAGGAGTCATGAGCATTTTTCAGGTATCAAATATCCTGCAAGTCAATTTGTGTATAATTGAAAGATATAATCAAATCTTACTATCGGATCAATCATTGCGATTGCAAATGTTTTGGTAAACTTTTGGAACTTTTGTCTCTACCTCTAGCACTATATAGTTAGTTGCAATGAAAAAAAAAAAAGAAGAAAATAGGAAAACAAAATGGGAAAGAACCTAAGAGGAGGCTAGGTGGAGCAAGAGATGGTCCAATGATTGAAGATGCAACAAGTTGCAAATGGTGGTCCTATTAAGCAGAAGAGAGGTAAGAAAAATGTGAGCGGGCAATATTAATGAGATACTCTCTTCCTGCTATACTTCCTAGCCTTTGGTTAATGCTTTTCTGGCCTTTTGATCCTTTACTTTTATCCTTAGTCGTGCGCCTGCATGTCATGCCCTTTTCAACTATTTATAAAAGCCGGAGCAAACTCAGAGGAAGAACATATCTCATATGCATCCCATCATCATAGGAAAAGTACCCTAGTGCATGTAGTGCTTTGCCTAACATTTGCTCTCCCCTCTTGTCAGTGAAGGACCCATCATGAAACTCACAAATTTGTTATCTATTTCTCAGAAAACAACAATTGTTTGCTTAATTGAGCTCCAACAACATCTCTACAGGACTATATATGGGAAAGCCAAGTAAACCAAGCAAACCAGTAAAGTGCTAAAAGTGGAAGATAGTATTTTCTCGGGGCTTGAATGGTCCGATAGGATACTTACTATAAGCCTTTATGCATCAATCGGGGTTTAAATTTTGGGATGTGAATGAAGTATGTACCATTGGTTTACGTCTTGAAATCTTACAAAATCCATGCATGTCCACTAATTAACTAAGAAACCTACTTGTAGGCGTTTCAACGAATATGCAGATCTCTCACCTTTTGTATGTGTTTTTCCCGAATTTTTTGTGTGTGTTTGGTCTACGCAACATTAAGCTTATCGTATCAATCTGGCAATCTGACAATGCTACACAGGGTCACAGCCAATACCTCTTGATCCATGATTTCAGTTGTTGCTCACAAAAACACTTACTATTCTCACTGAGATATCGAAAATTCTCCACTAAAAGCATTATATTGTGCATTCCAAAAGACATGAATTCTGTTTGTAATTTTTTTTTGATAAGGCGAGAGTTTATTATCAAAATTCTGTTTGAATTCTGTTTGTAATTGGAAACATATAACATCCAAACCGCAAAGGGAAGTGAGAGAACTCAATCATAGATTTATATAGCATGCTATATTGATGATATCACCAATCTTTTTTGCAAAAGACAAACGGCTTGAAGTATATATTAACCAAACTCTTAAGGGATTTCTTCATATTGTGTTTATACAAGTTGGAAACTTGCCGCTTAATTTATTAAAATCAAATGTCACCATCAGTAATTTCTTCATGGTAGATAATTAATAAAAATTAAATTTAGTTGGCCTTAATATCCTCCATTCCTCCTCCCAAATTTTTATGACATTTTTTTAATTTCAGGCAATATCATGCGTAACATAATACATATGATACAACACTGAATTCGGGGTGCTCCTAAAATGAAAGATTTTTACCATCTCTGTGGGGATGAGATAAATGATATATTTTTACCATCTCTGTCGGAAGAGAGATAAGGGGATATATAAGTGGGCGAGGAAATGCTCAAGTAAACACTTAGATCTAGGGATGAATTTACAATGTAGTAATTATAAAATCACTTTTTTATTTTTTTCAATTTTTTTAACTTAAAAATTTTGAATAAAAGACATACAAATTAGAACATTTTTTTTTTGTTTTATGGAGATATGATTGTATGATTTTCTTCTATCTTTTTTTTTTTTTTTCTGTGCATGTATTTTTTTTCTGGTTTTCATCTAATTGTCTATCAATTTTCTCTTCCCGCTCTCTATACATGATAATGCAAGACAAGAATTTCCGAAGTTCATGTAGTGTTGCTGCAAGTGGGTCAATTTCAAAATATCTCAAAATTAATTCAGAAAACATGATCGGTTCGATTATCATATGTACAACGAGCAAAAAGAACCCTACCCGCTTAGCATTGTCCATATTACTTTCAAGAATACATCACAAAAACATAATAAATGTTCTTTTGCTGAATATTGACGACTGGGGATTGGAAAAGTAGTAATATAATGAACGAAGCAATAATCAAAAGTGTTTTGACATTTTATAAAACAGTAATCATATCTATCCCACTGCTCAGTAATTTCATTCATGGTAGATAATTAATAAAAATCAACTTTAGGTGGCCTTAATATCCTCCATTCCTCCTCATCCATTGATCAACTTTTTTCTGACGTTTTTTTTAAGAAATTAAGACAATTCCAGGGCGCAACCATATCTATTGAAGTTAATAATGGGGAATGGTCCAGCAGAAAATGAAGAAATCAAGTCGGCTAGCTACCTACATAATTTGATTAATATTGGACCACTTATCATAAAAGGGCCTAATTAATCAGTTGATGGAATTGGATGGTCCAAATCCATGAGTGAACATGTGCAGCATGAGTACCTTCCTGAGGGGATAGCTGAACCTTGCATTGTCCGCATGGCATTCACGTGCCCTGGACCATCTAAAAACTCCGATGACTTTTCAAGGTATAAGTTTGCATACCCATATGCCAACCAATTAGGTAAAATTACATTATGTTCACGTTTTAATGTATTCGATTGGGACATTAACTTAATCATAGCATTAGGTTAGAGTTTTTTACTTAATGATCACAAAATCTAGCTTGCGAGTTTTATCAAGCTACAGAAATTAGTTCGAGTGGTTAATGATTTGATTCTACTCGGGCAGTTCTCCAATACGAACTCAACAGAAAATTTCCGTTAAATCCGGGTTAATTAGAACAAAGCTATTAGCAATAAAAAAGAACTTCCATTAGGTCAAAAGAGAGCACGCATAGGACTGCACCACCAATATCACTAAACTGAATCTTTGTTGACCTCCATTCCTAATTATGGGTATAAAAGATAGGAAATAATCTTGTGCCTAATCATGATGGATTGGACGTAAGTAGCTTTAGTGATGTAATTATGTCATTATGGGGATTTCATGGGCCAGGCAATTATTGGTGGGCCTTCCTTGTTGGTCCTAAACTAGATTTAGAAGTAGCAAGTTGATGTTGATACTTGATACTCTCCCTCAGCCTCTCTCTTTTCCACTTTCTATATTACTGTGTTTTTGAAGCCAAAGATTCGATTTTATTTGTGTTCTCATTATTCACTTCCATTTGGTCGGAATATTACACACCAACTACTCATCGAACCATGACTACCGCCGCCACCATTGTCATAACTCATCACCAAGTGTGCCATGCTTATGTGACCCCTTTGCATGTCTGTACAGCGTGCCCGTATTAATTTCTTGAGTAGTATACATAGTTAGTCTTCTTCATTGGTATCCCGAGTTTTGTCCCTTTTAATCCGAATTCGAGCCGGATTGCTCACTTAGTTATGTTGAATGAGTCTCTCCTCCATGAATGTTAAGATATACTAATCAATTAGAGGAGATACTTTTTAAACAAATGCGGGACAATAGTCTTGTTTAAGAAGAGAGGATATTATATGTGTAAGAGAAAACCCCCTTAAGTTTTCCAGTCAATATTTATGCCTGTCATGACCTTCCTCCACTCAGGAAACTAGACCAATAGCCTTTCATCCTCAATTAATATGGATATGAGTAGTAGATGACCTAAATCTTTATTTCCATATAGAGATCTTGAATATAATGAGAAGGAATTCAAACATTGACCTGGGTCATGTTGTGATATGAGATCATTGTCTGGGCATAATGGTCGTCCAAGTGGCGCCAAGGAACATTAATGCAAAACGATTGATAACTAGCTAGTAGCATTAATCTAATATTTTGCGTGTAAAATAACAAAAACATAATCTTTAGAAGATACACAAGAAGGAACTTTGAGGGCCACAGGGCCACTTCTTTTCCTTTACCCTTTTCTTTTACCACTTTTTCTTTTGTTTTCTACAAAAGAAGATATCTTATGCATGGTCCCAAGGAGAATGTCAGTTGAACTTTCTATGAACGTCCATTGGGGAGGAAATTAATTATTGTTCTCTCAATTCATTCAGCACTATTAATTACATATGGTACCCAAATGGTGATAGCTAATAATTTGTTGTACTATACTAATTAATCCATTGATGAAACATTTGATATTATTGCAACAACAAATTTCCCCACCCCCACCTCACTCTCACACTTCATATTACCTAACTAAAAGGCTAAAGGAAAGGATCAGGAAAAAAACTGAAACATTTACAAATATGCACATGGAGAAATTCATCCTCGCCTAACAAGCCTAACTAACTAATTACTTCTGATTTTCCAATCCTGATCCTAATTAGAACCCTAACCTTTGTACACTTGATATATAAAAAAATTTGGTATCCTTCACTTTCTTTTCTCTTTCATGGAATGTTGAGGGCACAATAAAAAAGCTCCATTAGGTCCTTTTCCATATATATATTATCATTCCCCAAGTCATGATGGTGCACGAGAAAAGGCCATGAAACTTGTACCCTCAGCTTTCCAACGAAGCTTGATATCTTCTGCAATCTTTCTTGAATCAATAGATGCACCAAGCAGGCCACGCTTAGAAAAGCCTACAGCATATAACCCATTTTCACCTTTCCATCCATTTGGGAATGGCTGGCAGGGAAATCCATCTTTCTTTGAGAACATATTGGTCTCCTGAACAAAAAGAAGTCATGTCCCAAAACCTCCTCATCAATCCTTTGGACCCGCACAAACATGTAGTATTATATCTATGTAAAGAAATAATAAAGCTAGCTAGCTACCTTAAGCCAAGTTGGGACATTACTTTTGTAACCTGTGGCTAGGATTATAGAATCAAAACCCTCTATCCTCCCATCAACAAACTCGGCTGCTTGGTTCCTCAATCTCTTAATTGCCGGGAAAACCTGTGCAAATCATAGCCGAAAAATAATGAACACACGTTATTTTGATTTCCTTTATTAATCACATGGGATATATATGTGCATCTAGCTAGGTAACAAAGCATTTTCTGGTTTCCGTATTCGGTATCTAGAGCTTTGCCTCGAGTAATCTGGATTCGACCCAAGTGATGAAGCTATTTTTATGACACCTAGTCCGGAAAATGCTGTTTATATTTCACACATATTTGGATTTTAAAGGAGAGAACAAATATGCTCATGCATACCTTAATATCTCCACTTCTGATCTTCTTGAGAGTGCCAACATCTAGCACAGGTGTCTTGCCAGTGTCAGTTTTCAGTTGTATAGGGCCAAGGTTGGGGCGATTAAGGCCTAATTTAGCTGTGTCACCTAGCACAAAATGTGAGAGCAGTAATAAGATATGATCCACAAGGCACACGGGAAACCACTTTAGCAGCCACATGGACAATCCAAAAGTTGATCTCCCTAGCATCTCTTGAGGCAAGACATGTACCTGCAATAACAACAAACAAACAAAAAATAAATGAAGGGTTGATTAATTAATTTTCAATAAAAAAAAAACAAAAAGAACAAAAGGCTACAAAAGTGACTAAAAGATGGGATATGATCAGCAATTAGCCCCGCACGCCCTCAGTGTGAGGATTTGTATCTTTCAGGGCATTATTGCAATGTATTTTTCCATGAGGAAGTACTTTTTACAAACTGGAAGAGTCCTGCCCCATATGTGCCTCAAAAAACTTGGAGAAAAAGCGTAACAAGCTGGAAGATAAAAGAGCTTTTGGGATGCTGCAGGCCATATTGTTTACGCATGCAAGCATATTCCAAGAAGCAGACAGAGAGGGATGCATGTGTACATCAAAATCCTTGTTATAGTCATTATTATTATGATACTGTAGCGACCTCTAAGTTTCAGTTTTAAGCATATTAGTACTGCAGATAAAGTCAATAGCACACAGATCATAGACTTTCCCTAAAACATACAGTTTAGTCTCGGTAAAGCAACTAGCAAACAGTCCTGTTTAAGAACGCATCAAAGCTTTTCTCTCTTTTGCAGAACTTAATTATTCCAAGTAATAATTAAACATTTGGCTTGTATAATATTTGTTCTATTAGTGGAAAAGATGTACAACCATAGTACTACAGCCTGATGTCAAGAAATAAACCCTTTTATGCTTTGATATATATTTTAATATAAGTAATTATAGTACATGATAGTGCAAATAGAATAAGATATAAATGGAATATTTTTCAATGTTTTTTAAAATTTGTATACAGGTCTCCTCTATCCAATCCTAACGAGGGCGATCAACAGTTTTGATATGGAAAGAAATGAACAACAAAAGTTAGTTAAAGTATAATTAAGCTCACCGCTTCTCTCACGACGAGGGAGGGACGAGCACTATAATCACAAAGATCCAAGCAAACCTCCATGCCTGAATTCCCACACCCAACCACCAAAACCCTCTTCCCTCTGAATATTTCTCCTGTCTTGTACAAGCTAGTGTGCAAGATAGGCCCGCCAAATCCTTCCATTCCTTCGAATTGCGGCACAACTTCTTCTGCATTCTCCCCTGCGGCCACCACTAGCCATTGGCATGCATATTCGGTCTCCTCCAGCTTCAACCCCAAGGACTTGACCCGCCAGAACCCGCAGCAATGGTCGAACTCGGCGCTCACTACTGTGGTATTGAAAACTGGGTGTAGCCCGAAATGGTCCGAGTAAGACTCCAAGTAGGTCAAGAACTGCTGTTTAGATGGGTAGGTAGGGTAGTTTGGAGGGAATGGCATGAGAGGGAGCTCGCAGAACTGCTTTGGGAGGTGGAGGCGTAAGCGATCGTAGGTTTTGAGTTGCCATAGAGAAGCTATGCAATTAGCCCTTTCAAGAATCAAGCTAGGGACGCCTTTCTCCTTAAGGCAAGCAGCTGTGGCCAGACCTGAAGGGCCAGCGCCAACTATGATTGCTCCTGTTTCGTATACACACCTTCTTGATGGTAATATTGGCATGTTCTTGCTTCCAAAAGGGTCATGGACTCTCTTGCCTTCTACCTCTTTCATGTAGTCGTCCATGGATCATAATAGCATAAAGAAGCACAGAACTAGCAAACTAGTTTTGCTTTCATGCAAGAGATGATGAGGACACCAAGGGAGAACCAAGGAAATGAGATTAATCCTTTCTTTTAGGGGGGTGGTGGAAGTCAATGAAACACCTAACTTCTGTATCTCTCTCCTACTAGTGAACTAGTTGGAAAATAATAAGGATTAGACTGAGATCTGAGACATAGCTGTTCTATCTTATCTAACAAAGAGATAGGGCGGATCAAGGGAGAGATTCTCTCTGAGGAACCTCCTGGATTTGTGGAGAAATATGGATATTAATAGGGGTCTCTTATCCACTTTGTGAACATACAAGGTGGCATATGTTTTTGGTCTCTCGTGCGGTTTTGGTTTTTATTGAATCCAGGAGAAAACGGAGTGAGCAGAGGAGGAGGGTAGCTAGATCCACTGGACAAGTGAGAGACTAACAGAGAGAGATGTGCTATAGGTACTATTGGAAATGAAACAGGTAGAGTGGTGCACATATATAGGAATACACAAGGCTTATAATGTGTGTGTCACAACGTAATCAGGGAGATCACTTCTCTATCTAAATCAGTAATGAGTCTAATGACTTACCGCTAACCAACTACAATTGGTGTTGGTGACAGAGAGAGGGAGAGAGAACAGAAAACAAACAAAAACCAAAACAAGAATATACACAAAAGAACGAGTGGACATGTAATGTAACTCTGTTTTTAACTCTCCAAGTACTTCCTATGGATACCCAAATACTAGTAACTCCTCCCTCCACAAAGTGGGCGCACACGGGAGAGAGAGCATATGCATGTTTATAGGTCAACCAATGTTCAGGTGTGTGTATTGGAATGTGGATCTTTTTTTTTATGGGCTGGACCCACAAACACTTTTGTTCTTTCTTTATTTTTTTTTTATTCCCCACCCAGTATCGAGTTTTGTCCCGATTAATTCAGATTCGACTCGGATCGCACACCTGGGTCATTGTACTCGATTTTAGGAAAAAAACCTTCATTCCAAGAATTACCATACATTGAATTGATTTAGAATGTCTATTCATATATCAATTATTAATTATTAATATATGCTAATATTGTTATCATGCATGTATATATGAAATCAAAGGAGTAAAGTGATGATTTATGTAACCCCTACCTTTACAAGTTGAATTTTGCACACAATGTGGCTCTCTGGTTTTTAGAGTCCATGTGTTATGAATGTTATTCCAGAATTTGATCTGATTTGGAGTGTCTTGAATCGATGATGGCATGCACTCCCACAAGGACACCATCTTTTATAAAATTGGAGCTAAACTGTGAAGGAAGGAAAAGCTCTTATCCAAGTAGCTAGGTAGGTTTTAATCATCTTCATCAGAATTTAAAATCCTTTTCTCTTCATGTTAACATATTCCATCAGATGAGGGCGCCAGTTTCCTAACATTATTCATATTCACTTTGCAAAAATAGTCATTATCCATATCTTACGTATCATTGTCCAGATACTGCATTCCTGTTTTAGAAAATTGATCAAGTACACAAATTTCAAGCATTTGTACCCTTTTAGCCGGGTTGATGTATTAGATGCATATGTCAAATATTTTGTCAAATGATAGTCAATACCATACATGCCGTTCAATTCGTTGGACTTGTAAGATTTGGCAGATTGGATTGTGTACTTAGATATAGCAACCGTACGGAAGAATATAGTTATTATCTCATAAACTCAATATTCATAATTTTTTTTCTTGTATATAAAAGTTTTATAGAGAAATTTGGCACATGATCATTTTTTTCTGCTACATATGGCACATAATCATTTATTTGTGTTCTTTGTATTATGGACCCATTAATATTTATGCAAATTGCACCTGAAATGGCTCCAAAATGTTTAAACACCAAGGGGCAAATTGGTGATTTTGAACTATATCATTAGATAATACAAATAAATTTTATAAATGATATATTATTAAAAAATACAAATAAATGTTTGTGTCTTTCTGATATTGTGTTACATAGGTTTATTAATTGTCTGCTTTTTATTCTTGTAATTAATTTATGCTGAAGATTAAGAATTCCATATGGGTTTTTTTAAAGAGGTAATTATTTGAATTGCTGGGTATTCCCCTTGTTTTTTTTTCTTTTAGTAAATGGGTATTCCCGTAATTACGTGATAGGTCGTTTATGGATTCTTTCTAGAATATAGTAAAGTGGTAGATGCTAAATGAGAGAGTCCAAGTACAGTATTTCAACTATTCTTGAGTCCTTCATACTCTCGCCATATATAATTTGATCACTCAATGCAACAACTTTCTAGTGGTTCTTTTGGAGGCACGCAGACAATCCAAGTACTTCCACCCATGACGCCCCCACAACATTGGGGGAAAAAAAAGTTGGAATGTGGTTTTCCATTCACTCATTGAGTTGAGCTAAAAATATAAAATTGCAACCAAGAGCAAATGATTTATTAATTCTTAAATGTGATCATATGGCTCCTCTCACAAATAAATATAGAAAAATTAACTTGTTGGTCATGAAAGAGCGCAAATTGGGTTGAATTGCTGCCAATGACATTTAACATAAGTTCATTTCTGATGTTTTCACACTAATGCCTCATTAGAAAGCTTTTCGCTGTATATGAAAGGTCAAGTGACAATTAGCTAATAATGGAGATTTGGGTGATATTTTTCTTGGTCGAATTTGGGTGGAATGACTAGCTCTACTGATCTATAATGCGTAGATGACGAATTCCAAAATAAGGGCTCTTATAAAGCACTTAAATCAACCAAGTTGTGCAAGTACAATCTTTTCTCTTGTTCTTTTTGGACGAAGTACAATCTTTTTTTCGTTTTTTGAATCTCTAAAAAGAGGGATGGTTGTTTATAGAATAAATAGGACTTTCTCGAAGAGACAACTTTGGAAGATTGCTTTAGGTATAGAATACCCATGCTAATTCGCAAAGGCTAAATACCTACTTTTTTTAGAACTTTGATAAATACCTACCACTTCAATGGACACCAAGTAGCCAATGTTTCATAAGACAAAAGACATTAGTGAGTAGATATCCACATATAAATTAATATGCATCTATATCCGGATCGCGAAGCATTTCTATATATATTCAAATGTTTATATAAAAATTGCATTCAAGTTTGTCTTTTGGCTATTATAATCAAGAACTCCATCAATGTATCATAATTAATTATATAATTAACTAAAAGGCTAGAATTATAATTGGCTTCCTATAGGCAGTAGGCACTACGTACGGTGCAATATATAATTTTCCATTTTCAAGTTTCCAATAATGGTATGAGGAGATGCAAATTTAGGTTGTTCCTTGACATGCCAATATTTTATACTAGATAGCAATAGCATACATTCAGTGACTTAAACATCGGTGGGTCTCCCCTAGCTAGGTACTGGCCCTAAATTATAAAATGAGGTCGTAAAGGTTAAAACTTAGATTCGTTTATTTGCAAAAAAAGGAAGCTCGTCTAATTAGAGTAAAGATTCACCACTAAGATGGTTTAAAAAAAGAAAAGGAGTGAGATTCACCACTTTCCCTTAATCCGGTCCCAACATCTAATCAATGGCTATTTTTAAGTTATTTTATCATAGTCCACGCATTCTATTAATTAGATTTCCCAAAACAAAAGCAATTACCAGATAATTTAATGATCTCTAACTTTAGATGAAGAACAATAAGTCTTTGTAACCTTTGAAGTAAATTAATCTAAGTCTAAGTGGGATGCTTTGAACCTTATATATTGATTTACTGCAATAGTTATACAATTTTTTGTTACACTATAACAATAGTTGTACTAAAATAAATTTTTAAAAAAAGAAATCAAAGAAAAGAGCTGCTAATTAAAAAATGTCTACTATTCATATTATATTAACTCTGCTTTATCTCATAACTATTATCATGCTGCGTACAAGATGGTGTTTAAAAAGAATGTCAACGAAGGTGGGAAAATAAGTACTATAGCATCATATACCATTCTCTAACTTTCTTACAAGCGCAAAGAATCTTAGAGAGATGACCAGGGGCATATATTTTTAGCCAATATTGTAAGAAGTGGATACTAGAGCATAAAGGTCTGTAAAATATTTCAATCATGAAAATATGTTTGCAGCCGATTGAAATCCGAGACTTCAATTCTTTTATGCTTTTTACACAAGAGTGTCAATGAAGTACAAGTCTGAACTGGTGACTGATTTTTTCTCAAAATTTGGAAAAAAAAAATGAAATTCATAGCTCAATCCCACCCAGATTTGTTGAGATTGTGAAATGGTTTAGTAGGAGTTAAACACTCCCTATGTGTAAAATGTTTTCTGCCCTTTTTTGTTGAGATTTTTTGCAATTTGACTTTTTCAGTAAAGAGAATGCACTTCCAGCAAAAGTTTGTCCAGAAATATGTACTCCAATTGGTTTAGCCCCAACTTAAAAATCAACATCAAAGGAAATTTCCCCTTTTCCCTGGTATCAATTAAGTTACATTCATGTCTACCAAGTATCAAGCTCGCAAAAAAGATACTGAATATCATGCACCAATATTCTCTCATATAAAATATAGATACAAATTTGGGAATCGCCATCGAAGTTCATTGAATATATAGATATATATGTATAGGAAAGACAATTTTTTTCACGGAGTACATTGTTCCTTGAAAAGATATAGCGATAATAGAACATCACTTTCCTTATACGATCTTCCACTTGTTCTATTTAAAGTAAACCTTGGGACCGATTTAACATAAACTAAAAATGATGCTCTAGGGGAAAAAATTTTAGGATACTTGGTGGAAATTTTCCTTGGTATGAACGGTGGTAAGTCGAGGATGTAGACATATCATCTTTATTCTTTTGTTTATTTATTTTGGGAAAAAAATATGGATTGTAAATGATGCATCTCTAGTCATATATGGAAACTTTTTTTTAAAAAAATGGCACTATTTTTTTTTTTCCATTGGGATCGAGAATAAGCCTGGTTATGATTCTCCAAATGAGGTTATTCTTTATACACAAAGAGTCGAATCCTAAGTGCGCCACTTAAGTCAGAATCAAGATTAATCGGGGCAAAGTTTCAGATACCGAATGGTAAATAAAAAAAAAAACAACAAAGACTCGAATCAGATATCTCACTTAAGCCAGATCAAGTCCCTTATCACTTGAATTAACCCCTAATTAATTAGACACTATTTTTAGATATGGAAATGCAATATTGGTTAACTTGTGTAATGGGGGGTAAGCTTCAGCCCACCTATATGGGTAATAACGGGTCCAAATTTTCTTCCAATTCTTTGATTTGGGCCAACCACAAAACGGGTGACAATTTTGTAGTTTCAAATTTGTTCAACGTCCAACCAACAATGATCCATTTATCTAAAAAGCACATTAAATAACTTTTACTCCTTTCAACTAATGAGTAATCACGACTGGCCCATGAGGCCATGACTACTTCAACAAAAAGCAACCCAATAAAACACACACGTGTCTTGGACTACAAGTTTTGAACCGTGATCAGCACAAATTTGTGGGTCAAGCCCAGTCTGATTGTGGACTGCGGACCTTAAACATGGGCTGGATACCGGAAACAAAAGCCCAGATTTTCTCTTCAACCTTTTTATTGGTGTGTTTGGAGATCCAGACGATATACAATTATCATAGCCCACGTATGACCCACTCACTAATTTTTTTTTAATCAAGATTATGCACTCCATCTAATGAACATAGTTTATTAATTAATTATTCGGTACCACTGTATGTACAACAAGGGGACTTCTCACATTGTGCTTGCCATCAGACCACACCACCGATGCAGACACCAAGCTTTGAGCTTCCAAGCCTTCACCATCAACGGTCACAGTAAAAGACTGCTTCTCATTTATGGTCTTGAAGGAGAGAGCTTGAGGCACCACTGTGATCTTCAGTTTTGAAGAAGACGACACCAGTACTTGGGCCTTATAGTTGGAGACAGCAACACCAACGTTTGTAACTGTTCGGTTGAACTCAATCTTGAAAGGTTCAGATTCTGGTACTTTAGCCACCATTGATGGGTAATTTAGGCCACCACTTTGTGAAGATCCTTTAGTAGGGCAAGTAACATTCCGATCTCCAGTTATTGTTTTCAGTTTGGCTGCATCATAGCCCATGCCACAGAGGAATTTGACGTAGTCATCTTTTGAAGTTTCGTAGACAAGACCAGGATTAATAGCTCCCACTGGATTTACATGACCAGACCCGAAATCAAATTCATCCGTGGCAACTTTTGTGTTGTTCATGGGCCAAGCTGATCAACCAACATCAAAGAAAATGAACATTATTAATTAATGATGGGAATTCATGAAGGGTGGGTTATAGATCGAGAGACGTTCTAGCTTAACCAAGGGATCTCGAGTTCGAGTCTTTAGCTACATACCAGTGGTCATAATGGCGGACTTAATGGCTGAAGGGGACCAATCAGGATGGGATGCTTTAACATAAGCTGCTACCCCGGCAGCATGGGGGCAGGCCATGGAGGTTCCTGAAAGAATATTGAATTTGGCCCTTCTCGGTCCAGTAGGTGGAAAGGCAGCCAATATATCTACACCGGGAGCACTAATATCTGGCTTCATTGCATTATTATATATATATCAAAGTTAAAAAGCAGGTTAATCAATTAATTAGTAGGTAGAGGTTATGACATGATCCATCCATCCATCCATCCGCTTAATTACCTTGAGAATATCCTGTGAAATCATGTTTGGACCACGCGAGAAGAGAAAGAAGCAACAATTGGTGCGGAAGAATCCTTGATACCTTCAGTTTTGAGTATTTCAGCTGTTGGCAATCTGTAGTACGTTATATGACATAATAATTAATTAGTTACATAGATTAATCACTAATTATTTCCACCCAGGGAAAAAAAAAAAAAAAAGAAAAGAGGATCCTGATGAGAACAAATCAAACAAAACTTAGAAATTAATTACTTGGTAGAATCCTGATATGCTTTAACTGCAGTCAAGTCCTGGGGACCTAAACCTACTGCAGGCAGTGGCACAATATAGGTAAAATTAGATGAGTCAGATGGGGTGATTGCTCCAATTCCACCAGCTATTGCTACATCACCAGCACTTGACCTGCCGTCGCATACCAGAATTTTTCCCTTCACCTTCTTACTATCCAAACATCCACCGAAACAAAACCTGCCAAAATTAAGGAGATGATCATCAATCACACTATGTGGTTTCATTACTATGCTAATGCTATACTACAAAAACAATCACTAAAGAGTAGAGTAGAGCAGCAGAATTTACCGTGCAAGACTTGGATCACAAGTTGGATCAGATGCTGCTGCATCCTTTCCGTTTATTAGAGGAAACTGTGTTCCATTTAGAGAGAAAGTGTTTATTCCATTCATCCCCTGTTAGTCAAGTCAAATGATGTCAGAACAGAACAGAACAGAAACAAACATGAACATCAAGTAGCTAAGTATTAAGGAGCTAGGCATACCATAAATGTCTTATTGTTTCCAAGGACAAGTTTGGTGGCGAATAGGCGATCAGTGGTGCTAGCAGCGACGGAGAACACCCAAGGGGCCACACTTTCTACGGTGCCACGACCCGGGCCTTCGTTGCCAGCAGCCTGTACGGTGAGGATCCCTTTGGCCATTGCATGGAAAGCACCAATGGCTATAACGTCTTGCTCTAATGGTTCTGGAGAGCAGGGACCCGAGGAGATGGTGATGAGGTCAACGCCATCGGCTATGGCATCATCGAAGGCAGCCAGAGTGGCACCTGAGGGACACTCGAACCTGCTACAGACTTTGTAAGCAGCAATTCTTGAAGAGGGAAGGCCTCCCCTTGCTGAACCATTCCCCACTCCAAAAAAGCTTGCGTTTCTCACTATGCTCCCTGCTGCTGTAGAGGCTGTGTGGGTTCCATGGCCCGCACTATCCCTCGCGGAGCCGAAGTCCTCTGAATAATATCTCGCCCCTATTACCTTCCTGATTAATTAATCAATCAATTTTATTAAAAAAAGCAAAAATTCCCATCCATAACCAGGTGCCTGACCCGAATCCATTAATCAGGGCAAAGCTCCGGATAGCAATGGAAAATCAAAAAAAAGAAAATTATTTATGTATGCTACATACACACACATATATATATATATATATGTATAGCGTGCCTTGTTGCAAGTAAAATTGGTTCCCCCTTTACAGGCACCTTTCCATTTGGCCGGTGGAGCAGCAAGGCCCTCATCACTGAAGCTCTCCGATTCTGGCCAAATTCCAGTGTCGATGACTCCAACTATAATGTCACTTGCAGCCCCCCTAGGAGGACTTTTGCTTATGGACTCACTAAAACCCATGAAGTCCCATGATCTTGTGGTGTGGAGTTTCAGCTTTGTACTTGGAAACACAGACACCACTCCTTCCTTACCTGTTTATACATTAATGCATATATATACTACATGGTCTTAATTTTCTGGCTAATTACCACAATATATACAACTCAAATGCATATTTATGATCAAATACGACAGAAGACTTACTTGCTAGGCTTTCTGCCTCTTTCTTGGTAAGTTTGGCACAAAATCCATTGAAACTTCTTTTATAACTTCTAATCAGCAAATTTTCAAAGGAGCTGTACTTGAGTGAAAAAAAATAAATAAAAATAAATCATTCACAGCAATGCTTAAACTTAAATAATTATAAAGACTATATATCTGACTTGAAATTGCCCAAAACCTTACCTTTTCTGTTCAGTAACTTCTTGAAGCAAACTAAGATGATGAGAAGACGGCCTATAATCCCCTTCAGGAAGTGAGCCCATGTACACAATGTACTCCTGCATTTCCATAACGTATTAGGATTTTTTTTTTAAAAAAAAGAAGAAAACTATTCTGTGTTAACTAATTAAAACTTGCAGGCTTGCCTTTCTATCTTCTTCTGCAGCATTGCACAGTTGGGTTGCGACTATGAGCATGCAGGAAAGAACGCAAAAGTGTAAGTTTATGGCCATTGCTTAATTGTTTCTTGAGACTTGGATAGCACCAGTAGTCGTATTTTATAGCCTGTTTTTTTTTTTTTTTTGATAATGAGCTAGTTTTGGCAATGCATCTATCTTGGATTTTGTACTAATCTTGCAGATTAAGTTTCTTTAATTATACGAACGATATACATGAACCAATGTCAATATACAGTCAGTTTACTAATCAATATGAGTGGATAGCTTAACGAGTGTGTGTTTCTATATCAAGTATCAACACAATATATGAAGCATAACTAGAGAAATAAAATTCACATCACAAAAAATATCCAAAAAGAATCTTATCCGTGTTAAAAAAGAAACTACCCTGGAGTTCTATGTGGCTTTTTCTGTTTTATATTTGTTTGTTAAACATTAATAACTTTTACTCCTTCCAACTAATCAGTAGTAATCACGACTGGCCAATGAGGCCATGACTACTTCAACAACAGCAGCCCAAATAAAACAAAAAAACGAGAAATAATTAATCAGTAGTAAACACACAAATGAGTTCGAAGAAGGGGATCTGGTGACACAATCAACACTGTGGCATGTCCATCTGGGAATAACTTCATTCTTTTTATTGAGTCGATCTGGGAACCAATAATTTGATAGATCGGGCCCGGCGTTGCCGGATTACCTACATAACTTGAAGAACTTCACCACCACAAATTTCAGAATGGAGAAAAAGGGGAGAGGCAAGATAACAAAAATCAAGGAGTAAGTCCACTGAAAACAGCAAAGAACCTGAGCCTCTGGACACTCCTATCATACCTTTCCACGGTTAATTAATTAAACATGAATCATAATAATCCAAGATCAATAATTAATTATCCGGTACCACTGTATGTACAACAAGGGGACTTCTCACATTGTGCTTGCCATCAGACCACACCACCGATGCAGACACCAAGCTTTGAGCTTCCAAGCCTTCACCATCAACGGTCACAGTAAAAGACTGCTTCTCATTTATGGTCTTGAAGGAGAGAGCTTGAGGCACCACTGTGATCTTCAGTTTTGAAGAAGACGACACCAGTACTTGGGCCTTATAGTTGGAGACAGCAACACCAACGTTTGTAACTGTTCGGTTGAACTCAATCTCGAAAGCTTCAGATTCTGTTACTTTAGCCACCATTGATGGGTAATTTAGGCCACCACTGTGTGAAGATCCTTTAGTAGGGCAACTAACATTCTCTCCAGTTATTGTTTTGAGTTTGGCTGCATCGTAGCCCATGCTACAGAGGAAGTTTACGTAGTCATCTTTTGAAGTTTCGTACACAAGACCAGGATTAATAGCTTGCACTGGATTTATATGACCAGACCCATATTCGAATTCATCCGTGACAAATTTTGTGTTGTTCATGGGCCAAGCTGATCAAACCCACATGACAGAATTAAGGAACGTTAATGAAGAGTGTGTTATAGAGAGAAAAGAGAAGAAAATCCGCTGAGTTAGATCAACTGGTTGGAGCTGTTCTAACTTAACCAAAGGATCTCGAGTTCGAGTCTTTTAATTACGTACCAGTGGTCATAATGGCGGACTTAATGGCTGAAGGGGACCAATCAGGATGGGATGCTTTAACATAAGCTGCTACACCGGCAACATGGGGGCAGGCCATGGAGGTTCCTGAAAGAATATTGAATTTGACCCTTCTCTTGTCCTCGTCAGGATATTGCACGGGTGGTACAGTAGGTGGATAGGCAGCCAATATATCTACACCGGGAGCACTAATATCTGGCTGCATTTTATTTATATATGTGAGCATATATAAAAACACTAATTATTACGATTAATATATTTATATATCAAAATCAAAAGGAAGGTTAATCAAATCATTAGGTTGCTTACCTTGAGAATATCCTGTGAAATCATGTTTGGGCCTCGAGAAGAGAAAGAAGCAACAAATGGTGCGGAAGAATCCTTGATACCTTCAGTTTTGAGTATTTCACCCGTTGGCAATCTGTAGTACGGTATGACATAATAATTGATTAATTAGGCAGAGAGTTTAATTAATTAGATAAAACTAATTACAAAATTAGTAATTACTTGGTGGAATTCTGATATGCTGCAACTGCAGTGAACTCCTGGATACCTAAACCCACCGCAGGAAGTGAGACAATAAAGGAAACATCAGGTGAGGAATATGGGGAGATTGCTCCAATTGCACCAGCTTTTGCGACAACAAAATCATTTCCACTCTCGTCGCATACCACAATTTTTCCCTTCACCTTTTTACTATCCAAACATCCACCATAACAAGACCTGCAAAATTATATTAAGGAGATGATGAATCACACATATGGTTTCATTGCTATGCAACAAAACAATCACTAGACTAAAGTAGAGCAGCAGAATTTACCGTGCCAATTGTTGACAAGCTGGATCAGATGCTGCTGCATCCTTTCCGTATATCAGAGGAAACTGTGTTCCATTTAGAGAGAAAGAGTTTATTCCATTCCCCTGTTAGTAGTAAAGTCAAATGATGTCAGAACAGAACAGAAAGAAACATGAACATCAAGTAGCTTAGTATTAAGGAGCCATGCATACTGTAAATGTCTTTTTGTTTCCAAGCACAAGTTTGGTGACGAATAGGCGATCAGTGGTGCTTGCCGCGACGGAGAGTAACCAGGGAGCCACACTACCTGTGCTGCCACGATCAGGGCCACTGTTACCAGCAGCCTGCACGGTGAGGGCTCCTTTGGCCATTGCATGGAAGCCACCGATGGCTATAACGTCCTTCTCTAATGCTTGTGCCGAGTTGGGACCAATGGAGATGGTGATGAGGTCAACACCATCGGCAATGGCATCATCGAAGGCAGCCAGGATGGCAGCTGTGGAACAGCCGCCTACGCCACAGACGTTATAAGCAGCAATTCTTGAAGAAGGAAGGCCTCCCCTTGCTGAACCATTCCCCAACCCAAAAAAGCTTGCGTTTCTTACTATGTTCCCTGCTGCTGTAGAGGCTGTGTGGGTTCCATGGCCCACACTATCCCTTGCAGAACCAAAGTCCTCTGAATAATATCTCGCTCCTATCACCTTCCTGATTAGTTAATCAATTTTATTAAAAACAAAAAAAAAGAAAAGAAAAGAAAATTATTTATATATATGCTACACAAGATGGTAATCGACTTGGTTCCGCTAAAGCCACATTCCGAATTCGAGTTCGCAACCCGGGTCGAATCTGGATTAGTTGGAGCAAAGCTCCGGAAACCGGATGCAAGCCAAAAATATATATATATATATATAGTTTGTCTTACTTGTTGCAAGTAAAATTGGTTCCCCCTTTACAGGCACCTTTCCATTTGGCCGGTGGAGCAGCAAGGCCCTCATCACTGAAGCTCTCCGATTCTGGCCAAATTCCAGTGTCGATGACGCCAACTACAATGTCACTTGCAGCCCCCCTAGGAGGACTTTTGCTTAAGGACTCACTGAAGCCCATGAAGTCCCATGATCTTGTGGTCAGGAGTTTCAGCTTTGTACTTGGAAACACAGATACCACTCCTTCCCTACCTGTTTATATAATACATATAGTCTTAATTTTTCTAGCTAATTACCACTATTTATGATCAAATACTAAGACAGAAGATGTATGTAATGTTTTGCATCACGACTTACTTGCTAGCCTTTCTGCCTCTTTCTTGGTAAGTTTGGCAGAAAATCCATTGAAACTTCTTTTATAACTTCTGATCAGTAAATTTTCTAAGGCGCTGTACTCGAGTAAAAAACAAATAAACAAATAAATCATTCAGAGTAATGTTTAAACTTAAATAATTATAAAGACTATATATCTGACTTGAAATTGCCCGAACCTTACCTTTGCTGAGTAACTTCTTGAAGCAAACTAAGATGATGAGAAGACGGTCTATAATCCCCTTCAGGTAGTGAGCCCATGTACACAATGTACTCCTGCATTTCCATAACGTATTAGGATTTCTTTAAAAAAAAAAATAGAAAAGAAGAAAACTATTCTGTGCGCAACTAAACTTGCAGACTTGCCTTTCTATCTTCTTTTGCAGCATTGCACAGTTGGCTTGCCACTATGAGCATGCAGGAAAGAACGCAAAAGTGTAAGTTTGTGGCCATTGCTTAATTGTTTCTTGATACTTGGATAGCTAGCACCAGTAGTCGTATTTTATAGCCGGTTTTAGATGACGAATCCTCAATTCATTAAGACGCGAAATTTAGTTCCCTTAAAAGTTAATCATCATCTGATTTTGGTGCAGAAGTTGACGCGTTTATTGAGTTTTTTTTTTTGGCAATGTATGTTTTCTGGATTTTGTACTAAACTTGCAGATTCAGTTTCTTCAATTATACGAACGTTGTCGGGAATAATGCTTTTTAGAATGGTGAATGTTCTTTGTACCTGATGATTTTACGAACCCATATTATCTTTACACAATTTTATTTTTTTTTGTTGTGCTACGAAATAGAAAGTAGAACTCTAGCAAGTCAAACTAAAACCCTGTATTTTTTAAAAGTATATATATACTTTCCTTTTAAAAAATTAATGAGTTTCCATCAGGTGGGAGTAAACGGTCCAAATGATTTTACAGTCATTGACTACAATCTTGACTTATTTTTTGAACAATAATACTAGGCGATATAAGGTCAATATCTGAATCAAAATCAAATGAGTTTTGATTTGAATCAATATAACGATATACATGAATCAATGTCAATATACAGTCAGTGTACTAATCAATATGTCGATATGAGTGGATATTTCTATATCAAGTATCAACACAATATATGATGCATAACTAGAGTAATACCCGGCCCGCTGCGGTTATTAGATGTTGCGGTACAAAAGTAAAATAAACATTGGAGCAATAATATAATAAGGGTTTTTCTATCTTGTGCCTTAGGGACACGTGATAAGACGTTAAAAAAAGAAATACAATCTCGAAATTAATGAACATTATTTTCCTAGTGACTAAAATAGCCCTTCTATGAAAGTGATTTGTATAATATAATTAATGTAAGACATAACAGTGGAAGGTTATTTCAGTTACTAAGAAAATGATGCTCATTAATTTCGAGATTCAGTTACTAAGAAAATGATGCTCATTAATTTCGAGAATGTATTTTCTTTTTTAGCGTCTTATCATGTGCCCCTAGGGCACAAGATTGAAAAACCCATATAATAAAACCATGCCTAATGTTGGTATAAAATTCACATCACAAAAAGTATCCCAAAAGAAACTTATCCGTGTTAAAAAGAGAAACTACCCAGCTCTATGTGGCTTTTTAAGTTTTAAAAAAAAAAACAATTTTCTTAGGTTACATGTTGTAACTTGTAAACATTTAAATTTGACTCATTACTATATTTTATTGGATTATATTTGCATTTCAGAGTTTAAGGTTGATTTTTAGGATACGCGGTGGAAATTTTGTAGTTTCAAATTTGTTTAACGTCGAACCAGCAGTGATCCTTTGTAGCTTTTTATCATTTGTTGTACATTAATAACTTTTCTCCTTTCAACGAATCAGTAATCACGACTGGCCCATAAGGCCATGACTACTTCAACAAAAGCAGCCTAATAAAACACACGTGTCTCTTGACTACTAGTTTTGGAGAGTTTAATCAGTTGTAGATCTGATCTTAAATTCAGTTATATTAGGAATAATTAAACTATATATGTATATATATTAAATGTGCAGATTTATTTCCTAAATAATACACAATAAATAAGATAATAATATAAATTTTAGGAGATGAATAGCGAACCTATAAGGTAAATTGGAGAAATAAATAAACCTTAGAATGAAAAGAACGAACAATCAAAGGTGATTTATTAACATAAATAGGGGTCTATAAAATTTTATGGTGGGTAATAAGGGTGATTTCTTGGAGAGTTCCCACCATAAAATTTCCCCAAATTTTGAACCGGGATCAGGGAACAAACCTGCTTACTTGAGGCAAGATATAAGAAATCGTTCTATTCTGGATTGTCGATTGCAGGCCTTAAAAATTGGGCTGGAGACCGAAAACATGAGCCCAGATTTTCTCTTCGTTTTTTTCTTATTTTGTGTATTTGGATATCCTAACTATATATACAATGATTATTCCTTTTTTTCCTTATTCCATATTCGGAATTTTGTCCCAAACTAATTCGGATTAGACCTGGATGGCATACTTAATTATGGCAGGCGAGTCACCCAATAAAAAATTTATGCATACACGAAGTCTTTCCAAAAAGTCAAAAACCTTGCTCAAGCAAAACTGCGTGAATTACATGTAAGTGCAAAATTTCAAGACAAAATGTAAATAAGAATTATATCATACTTTTTCACGGTAAATTAATTAATAATCGTATTTATCCTATATAATTTGATACCACTGATCTCTTATTTATAGAGTTTAGAAGACATATATAAAAAGAAAATAATCTTACATTAATACTAAATCAACAAAGAGAATGAATGCTAATAAAGAAACAATTCGAATTATGCTAAGATTCGGGAGCTAATTGCTCAATCTGGTTGGCACGGTTCCCTTGAGAAATCTCCTAGCTTCATTTGAGCCTTGATGTTGACATTGACTTTCCATGACTCATGCCAGCATGATTGAAAATTACTAGATCAATGATTATCCGGTACTACTACTGTATGTACAACAAGGGGACTTCTCACATTGTGCTTGCCATCAGACCACACCACCGATGCAGACTCCAAGCTTAGAGCTTCCAAGCCTTCACCATCAACGGTCACAGTAAAAGACTGCTTCTCATTTATGGTCTTGAAGGAGAGAGCTTGAGGCACCACTGTGATCTTCAGTTTTGAAGAAGACGACACCAGTACTTGGGCCTTATAGTTGGAGACAGCAACACCAACGTTTGTAACTGTTCGGTTGAACACAATCTTGAAAGCTTCAGATTCTGGTACTTCAGCTACCATTGATGGGTAATTTAGGCCACCACTTTGTGATGATCCTTTGGTAGGGCAACTAACATTCTTATCTCCAGTTATTATTTTGAGTTTGGCTGCATCATAGCCAATGCTGCAGAGGAAGTTTACGTAGTCATCTTTTGACGTTTCGTACACAAGACCAGGATTAATTGCTTCCACTGGATTTACATGACCAGACCCAAAATCAAATTCATCCGTGGCAACTTTTGTGTTCTTCATGGGCCAAGCTGATCAAAACCCACATGACAGAATTAAGGAATGTCAATGAAGAGTGGGATTATAGAAACAACATTAGAGAAGAAAAAGGTTTAAGTACGTACCAGTGGTCATAATGGCGGACTTAATGGCTGAAGGGGACCAATCAGGATGGGATGCTTTAACATAAGCTGCTACACCGGCAACATGGGGGCAGGCCATGGAGGTTCCTGAAATAATATTGAATTTGGTTCTTCTCTTGTCCTCATCAGGATATTGCGCCGGTGATACAGTAGGTGGGTAGGCAGCCAATATATCAACACCGGGAGCACTAATATCTGGCTGCATTTTATTTACATATGTGAGCATATATAAAAACACTAATTAATACGATTAATATACATATATCAAAATTAAAAAGAAGGTTAATCAGTGAATTATTAGGTTGCTTACCTTGAGAATATCCTGTGAAATCATGTTTGGGCCTCGAGAAGAGAAAGAAGCAACAATTGGTGCGAAGGAATCCTGGACAGCTTCAGTTTTGAGTATTTCACCCCGTGCCAATCTGTACGTATGACATAATTAATTAATTAGGTACATGGATTAATCACTAATTATTCCCAGGAGAAAAAAAAGAGGAGGATCCTGATGAGAACAAATTAAATAAAACTTAGAAATTAATTACTTGGTGGAATTCTGATATGCTTCAACTGCGCCGTAGTCCTGGGGACTTAAGCCCACTGCAGGCAGTGTGACAACAGAGGAATCATCAGGTGAGGAAAATGGGCAGATTGCTCCAATTCCACCAGCTTTTGCGACAACACCAGAACTTCCACTCTCGTCGCATACTACAATTTTTCCCTTCACCTTTCTACTATCCAAACATCCACCAAGACAAGACCTGTAAAATTAAGGAGATGAATCACAGTGGCAACGCATGCATGCCTACCTTTTCTTCATATATATATGGTTTCATTGCCATGCTATGCTACAAAACAATCACTAGAGTAGAGTAGAGCAGGGAAGGGGAGAGCAGCAGAATTTACCCTGCAGCATTTTCACACATTGGAATAGCTGCATCCCTTCCGTATATTAGAGGAAACTTTGTTCCGTTTAGAGAGAAAGAGTTTATTGCATTCCCCTGTTAGTCAAGACAAATGATGTCAGAACAGAACAGAACAGAAAGAAACATGAACATCAAGTAGCTTGTAAGTATTAAGGAGCCAGGCATACGATAAATGTCTTATTGTTTCCCAGGACAAGTTTTGTGACGAATAGGCGATCAGTGGTGCTTGCCGCGACGGAGAACAACCAAGGAGCCACACTCGCTGTGGTGCCAAAACCAGGGCCGCTGTTACCAGCAGCCTGTAGGGTAAGGATTCCTTTGGCCATTGCATGGAAAGCACCAATCGCTATGCCGTCCAGCTCTAATGGTCCTGCATAACCTGGACCAATGGAGATGGTGATGAGGTCAACACCGTCGGCTATGGCATCATCGAAGGCAGCCAGGATGGCAGATGTGGGACAGCCGTCGTTTCCACAGACTTTATAAGCAGCAATTCTTGAAGAAGGAAGGCCTCCCCTTGCTGAACCATTGCCCACTCCAAAAAAGCTTGCGTTCCTTACTATGTTCCCTGCTGCTGTAGAGGCTGTGTGGGTTCCATGACCCATACTATCCCTTGCAGAACCGAAGTCCTCTGAATAATATCTGGCCCCTATCACCTTCCTGATTAATTAATCAATTTTATTAAAAACAAAAAAAGAAAAAAAAATTATTTATATATATGCTACATAAGCGACTTGGTTCGGCTTAAGCCAGGTCCCGGGTTAGAGTGCGCAACTCGGGTCGAATCCGGATTAGTCGGACCAAAGCTCCGGAAACCGGATGGGAAGCCAAAAATATATATATATATATATAGCTTCTCTTACTTGTTGCAAGTAAAATTGGTTCCCCCTTTACAGGCACCTTTCCATTTGGCAGGTGGAGCAGCAAGGCCCTCATCACTGAAGCTCTCCGATTCTGGCCAAATTCCACTGTCGATGACGCCAACTACAATGTCACTTGCAGCCCCTTTAGGACTTTGGCTTAAGGACTCACTGAAACCCATGAAGTCCCATGATCTTGTGGTCAGGAGTTTCAACTTTGTATTTGGAAACACAGATACCACTCCTTCCCTACCTGTTTATACAATACCATATATATAGATAGTCTTAATTTTTCTAGCTAATTACCACTATACAGAAGATATGTATGTAATGTTTTGCATCAGGACTTACCTGCTAGGCTTTCTGCCTCTTTCTTGGTAAGTTTGGCAGAAAATCCATTGAAACTTCTTTTATAACTTCTAATCAGCAAATTTTCTAAGGAGCTGTTGAGTGAAAAAAAAATAATAAAATAAATCATTCACAGCAATGTTTAAACTTAAATAATAAAAGACTATATATCTGACTTGAAATTACTCCAACTTTACCTTTGCTGATCAGTAATTACTTCTTGAAGCAAACTAAGATGAACAGAAGACTGCGTATAATCCCCTTCAGGAAGTGAGCCCATGTACACAATGTACTCCTGCAGGAAAAAAAAAAATTAATATGACGTTGCAAAAATTGTCCATATTAGGAGTACTAACATGTTAATTAGCCACTGCCGATATTTTAACGTATTAGGATTAACTAATTAAAACTTGCAGACTTGCCTTTCTATCTTCTTCTGCAGCATTGCACAGTTGGCTTGCGACTATGACCATGCAGGAAAGAACGCAAAAGTGTAAGTTTATAATTGCCATTGCTTGTTTCTGGAGACTTGGATTGCACCAATAGTCGTATTTTATAGCCGGTTTTAGATGACGACGAATCCTCAATTCATTAAGACGCGCAATTTAGTTTCCTTAAAAATGGATTGAGATCCTCTCCTGTAAAGTTATGTCCTGATCCAAATCCAAAATGGATTATTCATCATCTGATTTTGGTGCAGAAGTGAACGCATTAATTTGTAGAAATCTTGCAGATTCAGTTTCTTTAGTTATACGAACGTTGTCGGGAAAAAATGCTTTTTAGAATGGTGGATGTTCTTTGTACCTGATGATTTAACAAACCCATATTATCTCCACATTATTTTTTTTTTGTTGTTGTGCTACGAAATAGAAAGTAGAACTCTAGCAAGTCAAACTAAAACCCTGTATTTTTTTAAAAAAAAATACTTTGCTTTTAAAAAATTAATTAGTTTCCATAGGTGAGGAAACGCGGTCCAAATTATTTTACAATCAATTCACATTCATTGACTACAATCTTGACTCTCTTTTTTTGAGGAAATCTTGACTTATTTTTTTGAACAATAATACTACTAGGCAATATATGGTAAATATCTGAATTTCAAATCAAAAGTAAATGAGATTTGATTTGAATCAATATAACGATATACATGAATCAATCTCAATATACGTACAGTCAGTATACTAATGAGTGAATAGCTTAACGCGTGTTTCTATTTCAAGTATCAACACAAATAAACATTAATAACTTTTTCTCCTTTCAACTAATCAGTAATTAAGACTGGCCCATGAGGCCATGAGTTGACTACTTACTTCAACAAAAGCAGCCCAATAAGCACACACACATGTCTTTGACTACAAGTTTCGAACCGGGATCAGCACAAATTTGTGGGCCAAACCTGCTTACTAGAGAGGCAAAATATATGCAATCGTTCTATCCTGGATTGTAGATTGCGGACCTTCAAAGTTGGGCTGGAGACCGAAAACAAGAGCCCAGATTTTCTCTTCGTTTTTTTGTTTTTATTTTGTGTGTTTGGAGATCCTAACGATATGTAATGACTTTTTTTTTTTTCTTATCCTTTATTAGGAGCTTTGCCCCGAAGTAATTTGGGTTTGGCCTGGGTTGCATACCTGGTTGTGGCAGGCGAGTCTCTCAATAATGATTCTATGCATACACGAAGTCTTCCCGAAACCTCGCTCACGCAGTAGAATACACGAAGTCTTCTCGAAACCTGGCTAAAGTGGAACTGCGTGAATTAAATGTAAGTGCAAAATTTCAAGGCAAAATGCAAATATGAATTATCCCTAACTACAAATTGACAAAATCTTGGACACTCCTATCATACCTTTCCACACTAAACTAATTAATCATGAATCATAATTATCCTATATAATTTGAATGCTCAAATATTCTATCCTTTATCTTTTTGACACAACAGTCGAATGAGCCTAACATGCATGTATATAATAATTATTATCCTTCTGCGAATGGAAGGGAAGGCTACGTACAAGTGTTATCGATGAACATCACATGAACAGATTACTTTATGCTGCAAATTGCATTCCTAACCACCAGCAGCGTAGGTATTAAACAAAAAGGTTAAGAGTATATATTCCTGATTAAGTCAGGATTGGCAGGAGGAGAATGAACCAAGTAGCTAATTAGACGTGGGTGATGCCTAACCACAGTTTTGATTACAGAAGAAATGATGACATGAAAAGGACAATTAGCCCTAAATACATGGTCCAAAATCCACCATCCTAAGAGACAGTGACCTTCCTCGGATTGGCGACGGGCAGGTGTCACCCCCATTTTTCCTCCCTTAAAAGTGACATTGTCATTATCAAAACAAAAAAGTGACATTGTCCACGTATGACCACTCGCTATTTTGTTTAATCAATGTTATGCACTCCACTACATCTCAGCTTAACTTAATTATATTGCAATTGAAGGCTGAGCAATTAGGCTAGTAATCGTCAACTCTACAAAGCAGTGACTTCTGTTTATTTAAATTTTGTCTAATGGGACATAAGATCGATATTAATGATGGATGATGGTGGGAGAATTTAGGTAATTTTGAGGGTAGATGCCCCTTTTATATATGTATCTGGAATTTTTCATTTATTGTGATTATATACTCAGAGTTTTCGTGTCCTTTTTTTTGTTTCTCACCCGGTACCCGGAGTTTTGCCCCGACTAATCCGGTCGACCCGGGTTGCGCATCTGGGTATGGTGGGTGAGTCTCGCAATTGGAATTTTCTGCATACACGAGAACTCAAACCCGAGACCTCGCTTCGCTTACCACTTAGACCAAGTCCACATTCGTATCCTTTTTATATACACTGAATTTTATCTTTGGCTCCCATTGTATATCACGAGCAACCCAAGCGCCGGTATAGCTATCTGCTTTGTTTGAGGATTCCGCTTTATTTCTCCATATACCCTACTGGTGGATCCCATAAAATTTTTCCACAGAGACACCAATCATTTTTGGGCACATGTCACATGGACCCAACGAGGGCTCGAGATGTCCGAGATATACAAATGGGACAAAAAAATAAAATTCGAAATATATAAAAGGAAAAAAACACCGTGGAGTATACAATGACGACAAATTAAAAACTCCAAGGTATTTATCCTAATTTTTAAGATTGCAATATTAAAAAAAAAAATTAGATTAGTAATCATAAAAATTCAAGTAGTAATCTCTTCGTGTTGTGGAGGGACCGGGGGTCTGTTTAGTGATGGGTTAAACGTCCAGCGTGATTGTGTGTGCCAGAGCAGCACCCGAGCAGAGCTCTCCCCCACTCCCGCCGCATGTGAAACCCTTCAAGAGAGGAGGAGGAAGGAAGTGAAGAAGAAAACCGTTCGAAGACAAAAAAAAGACAACAAAGATGATGCATTGGGATGCGGACACGTGCCACAGCCCACGTGGACGCACCTGACGAAGGTGGGCCCCCAACCAAAAAGCTTTTATTATTAAAAAACTAAGAGAGAGAGAGGAACAAGATGCGTTTGCTTTAGGGCCCCACACACACACATTTGAGGAATGTGGGGCCCACTTTTGCCCATTCCATTTTCTGTAAGGAGCGACACGCGTCTCGCAAAACTTCCAAAAAGGGTATTTTAGGGGCATTTTACTGGGGCCCACATGATCAACTCTTCACGTTTATCACCCGTCACCCTCCCAAGCGGATCTAATCTAAAATCTAATCCATTTTTCTTTTTTTTTTTTTTTTTTCTCAAAGTGAAGAGCTTCTGCAGTAGTAACCGTGGAGGTTGTTATGGGGATGACGGTGTTACCTAACTACTGTGTAATTTTCTTGTTTTGTCGCTTTCTTCCACATTTTCTTTGGTTTTTTTTCGTTAGAGATAAATTATGTAAGTTGCTGTATTGGCTCTAGCCAAGGGGTCTCATTATCATCCTACATCTTCTTTGTTTACGTGTTTTTACCCTATTATCAGCGGTAACTATAGATTTACTCGGTCTCTTACTGTTGTTACTGAGTGAGTATTCATGGTGAAATTTCAGGGAGGAAGATGATGTCATAAATTGACTTCTATATGTGATTGGAATTGCATTTACCAATTTGGGCCAAGAAAGGGTGAATACATGTTTGGTAATTGATTGGTTCTGTGTTGGTGAGGTTTTAGACTTGTGTCCTTTTGTATTGGAAAAAATTTCATTGAGAGACTGACTCACTATAACTTGGGGCGAATCCAGATTAGTCGGGTTGAGTTCCCGATACCAAACAAAAGTATTGCTACATGTGTGATTATTTTTTATTTATTTCCTGATAATTATATTTTTTATGAGATTCCTCATAATTAATTGAAAACAGAAGCCTAAAAGATACTAGTATTACTGCGAGAGAAACAAACCCAAATGCATCTCTTTTCTTCCCCAATAAGAGTATTGACTATTTCCGTTGCAACTTATATTATTTAGTAACTTTGTCCCTGGCGTGTCTCTTTATTTACTAATTTGACTTTTAGCCGCCGATCACATGGTGTTTTTTTGTTTTCCATCAAAGGAAAGGGCACCTCTCTCTAAAGCATTAACAAAAATCCTCATCAGGGAGTCCAAGCTCACCTGAACCCATGAATCGTGTGATCTTTAGCAAACTTATAGCAACTCTATCTGCTAGCATATTTTTTGCTTTTCTATTTACACAAAGAAAACGAGTATCATGAAAGGAGGCACATAAAGATCTAATAAGCCCAACAAAAAACACAGGTGCTTCTATCTCCCATCACAAGGTGTTTGTGATTCCTCCCCATAATTAAGAGGAAATGCAGTCATATATTCTCCCATGCATCAGGAGATTGGAACATGAGGACACCGCAAGTGGTAAAAGTTGTTTTCCATTTGATATATGGAATTTTGCCCTGACTAATTCGGATTCGACTTGAATTGTACATTTAGTTATGATAGATGAGTCTTCCAATAGAAGTTTTTTACGTATACAAGACTCGAATCCGATACCTCATTTATACAAAACCAAATCTGTTTATCAATTAGACCAACCTCACCTCCAATAAAAATTGTTACTACTAACAGTAGAGTACTGCTAATTAATAAGAAGGAGACAGACAATGAAGGGAAAAAAATGTGCCATCTCAGGTGGGGCAAGAGTACAGGGATGATGCCCAAAGGCCCTACCAATATTAATTGAGTGTGGCTTTGTGCCATGTTAAGCTTTGATCATTTGTTGAGGGGGCTGTCTCTACCAGCCCCCGAGGGTCACGGTCACTCCTCACTAGCTAGCCCTCTTTATTTCTTATGTATCCTTTGGATTTGACTTTCACTACAAATGTTTGTTTGGGTTGGCTGGAAGCAGCCAATAGCAGGAGGGCTAGCTAAGCCAGCAAGGCAGCAACAGTGGTACTGTCTTTTTGGGTGCTGCCATGTCCAACCCCAGAATAATTCACCATTTGCAATGCTTTGATTGGCCCAATTCATCTCCCCCAAGTTGGTAAGACTGTGACTTCAGCTAATCAAACTTAACTGCCTGCACGCATTGCTCTTTATTACTCCTATACACTCCTGAGACTGGGAAAAGGTCGTAGCAGAAAAAGGCACAAAAAAGTGCAAAAGAGTAGCCCGAGAAAGGAGACTGTTATACCAACGTGGAGTTGGGTGAATGTTGGTTTGGTCAAAGTGCTAAGTAATTTCTAGTCCCGCCAAATTTCAGGTTCAGTTTTTGTGTGTGAAAAAATCTCCTTTAGAAAATTCACCCAATTAGTCCGGCCAAAACTTCAAATACGGGCTGTGAAAAAAAAGCTAGTGTTTACATGATAACCCTTTTGATTCCAATTTATTTTAATTTTTGTGTATATAAATAATTTCTGTTCGAAAATTCACTCATTATAATTAAGTGGACCATCCCGATGGGATACAAATTAGTTGGGACAAAAATCTGAATATTGGATGCAAAAAAAATCAAGAAAGAAAGAGTATATATTAATGTGAATAAATATCATTCATAACGCCATAGCCTATAGTAATAATTATGGGTACTCGGTTTAACACATTTCTGACCTGAATCTATTGTTGTCTCTGCCATTTCAAAGTAATTCCGACTAGCTAAAAGTTATTTGGTGTTACCTTAATCTCACTTGGATCATATGAACTTAAGAAAAATGTCTGATTCGAGTCTTGTGATTGTGAATCCAACAAATCAAGATAGATTTTTTAAAACGAACAAATTATGAAAATAGGGTATAATGATAATAGCAAGATAGATTTTTTTGAATGAGATAGTTAACCATCCGTTGTTTTCAGATTATTTTGTTGGTCTCCTCCCTCATAAGTCCAGATTTAATAAATTATCCAGTGAAATAACTTATTTTACGTTGTTCATACATGGAAGAGTACTTCTTTTTAGGTTTCTTTCCCCATGAGTTGAAATACTATATTGTCATGATATTTAAGTTTTGTTGAATATTTTAACCAACATATAAGAATTTGCACAAAATTAGAGAACAAAATTTTGCTCATTATTAAGACCAAAATTTGCACTTTTTTCCTTTTATGCTTGTTTTTCCACGAGTGTATCCTTTTCCTCTTTATTTTTTTTTTCTAAAACCTATACCAGATAATCATCTATCTCTCTAAACAATTTCTTAATTCGCAGGTTTTTTTTCCCCCCTCTAGAAAGCAAAAGCAGAAAAAAATAAAAAAGAATTGATAACAATATACTACTATCAGAAGCCAAATTAAGAAATTAGAGTTATACATCCAAGATAAGAGAAGAAACCTGTCAATAGGCAACCACTAAAACCCACCACCTAAAAGCGAGAATGGATAAGGCGGTGGTGGCCTAGCCTCCACGCCCACCGCCACCCCACCAAAATAGCTCACTTGACCACCACCCCTATCGCCACCGCCACCACCACTATCGCCGCCGTATCCTATCACACTATCCACCCCCTGCGGCAACAGCCCCACACTACTACTTCTATTACTCCCCATCCCCGCTAGCCACCCTATAGGATTAGTCTCGGCCGACGGCGAATACTGGCAGAGCCGAGTAGTATTATTATTACTAATATGATTAGCAGCAGTATTATCCACCTCAAACCCTGTCTCCGGCGACGATATCACCCCTCCAACTACAGTCCCCTCTTCTTCCTCCTCGGACTTGACGGAGCTGGAGACCATCCCGGAGGAGGAGGAGGAAGAGGAGTTGGCGGATATCATGAGGCAGCGCCGCTTCTTGTCGTTGGTCAGTTGCCGGGTTCTTTCTTTCTGGAGCATCATACGGGAGAGGAGATCAGGGTCTTCGACTACCTTGTGGAGGAAAGCCATCATTTGTTGGGGTCTTCTCTCGGTGGCTTCTAGCCGCTTGTTCATGCCTTGGAGTTGCTGCTCTAGGGCCTTCTGTTCTTGCTTTAGCCTAGCTATCTCCATGACTACCTCTTCGTCGTCAAAGTCCTCGCCTTTAACTAACATGTTATTGTAGAGGATGTTGTTGCTGCTGCTTTTATTACTACTGCTGTGCTTCCTTCGAACTATGCTCTTCAGTAGGTGCTTCTGCCCTCGTAGGAACCACTCGTTCGCGAATTCCCATTTGTCCGGATCCACTTTTCTAAAACCCTGATGACAAATTAATCAAGTAACACATAAATTTAGCTTCTTTACATAGGAAACATATATGTACATGGTATATTGAAGAAGATGATTACTTACATAGGTGTTTAGTTGGCGGACGAAGCTGGAGAAGTTGTTGTGTTTGAAATAAGCGGGTAGGATGCGGTGGGAGAAATCTAGAGGGTCGATGACGATGAAGCTGTTGTTGGCTTTGCCCCAGGTGATGAGGTTGTCCGTTGTAGGATCACTGACCATCTGATAAGTCTTCATCACAAAGGGTGCTATGATACTACTATTATTGTTGTTGGTAGTGGTGGTAGTAACAGCCTCCATCCCATAAAAAAGAAACAAAAGTAGGACAACAAAATCTTACTAGTAGTTGTGTGTGTTCTGTGTTGTGTTGTGTTGTGTGTGTGGTGGAGTTGGAGACTTGGAGTGGTGGAAGTGGTAAGGGGCTAAATCTAACAATTCTTTGTCTCTCTGCCTAAAAGAGGTATGGGGATGCCAAAATGGGCAAGGTGGGGGGGGGACTGGGTTGGATTTGCTTTATTTTTTTCTTCTTTCCAAATGTTTAGGCAGAAGGGTTAATTTTATATGCAAAGAGAGGGAGAGGAGGGTTAAGGGAGGGGGGGTGGGGTGCACGTATTGTGGTGGTGGCACAAATCCTGAATGGTTGTGATATTTCTTGGGTCACGAGAAGGGGCCCACCGGGCTCTCGCTTTTATCATCTCTCCGCTACACGTCACGTTCCCCCCACCCCCTTTGGGGCTAAGATATTTTCCCTGTGGGCGATGAATGGGGTTTGCACGAGCAAGGGAGGCGCGTGGGGGGTAATTGGGAGGAGGAGGAGGAGGAGGTGGTGGTGGTCCCCGGCGGTGGGGGTGTGGCCATTGGGGCCAACTGGGAGGAAGTAGACAAGGTATGCTGTTAAACTGGGCGGAGGAGGGTGAAAAAGGAGGGAATGGGCACCCAGTCAGCACCCGGGAGGGAGGGGCAGTGGGCTGTGGCTCAGTGGGTTATGATCAAAAGGTTCCTCGGGAACAAGGTCCGGATTTTGGGCAATTATTATTCGTTCCAAGGTAAGGCTCCTACTACTACTACTACTTTATTAACCCCGAATTCTATTAACCTGCGTCAACATGTATGCTAACGTTGTACACTATTCAATGCACAATAAAACAACCGTACCATTGATAAAAAATAAAAAATAAATTTTATTGGTTTATTTGGATATTAAATTAATTATATTATAATAATATGATTGGTAAGATTAATTAATACAATAATTTATTAATTTTTAATTTATTTAGGTATTAAATTAATGAGATAAAATGTTTTGTTTAATTTTTTTTAACATTAAAAATATCCATCTCACATTTTAAAAAAAAAAAATAATTTGAGATCTCACATGCCACATGTCATCTTCTTACTTGTCCACCTCAGTCAAGGGCGCCAACCGGGCGCGGGCAGCCACGTGGCTCGTCTACATCAGCCTCCAGCACTTGCCAAATCGGGTGAATAGTGCTCCAATTTTGACTTTGGAGATTTGAAATGGATTTGGATAAATGAGTAACCAAATCGAAATAAATGTGGTAACTTGGAGGGAAAATTGAACTTTTGTAACTTGATACCCAAAATACAGTTTTGGATTAACTGAGGTCCTATTTAAGGCATTATGCCTTTGTTCTTCATATAAATGTTTTGCTATATAAAACTTGATAAAAGGTGATGATAGTTTCAAATAATGAAAAACTTATTTAAACTTTTCACACTTTAACAACTTTCTTACAAATTAATTATTTATTGTGCATAAGTCAATTATTATCTCTTGCTTACGAGAACCAATCAAATGATAGAACAACATGAAAACTTAAGCCACTCGCACCTCCTCCAAAGGAGCGTGAGGGGTTAGTGGTCCAGAATTATAAAAAGTATTGTAGATTTTAGAGCAGCAAAAGAATAAATAAACTCATCAAAGAAAAAAAAAAAGAAAAGAGGATATAAAATATGAGGGCAAAACAGTGGCTTAGATTCGGTCGCCTGGAATAAGGATTTGCTTTTGGCTTTACTTTTGAGCTAAGCTTAGTAGTATATTATAGACTGTACTACTCCTCGTGCGTTGGCGCATAAAAGCATGGGCCCCTTATGTGGCACACTCCAGGCTCGCCACATGTCCACCTACACTTGTATTTATTTCAAAAACCCCTCCTTCCCTTGGGGCTCTCATTATTACGTGGTGTCTAGTGTTAGGGGAGCAAATTTTTAATACTCCCACCCTTGTGTACTTGTCTTCATCTCATAGGCTGCTTAACCACAAACTTTGGCCCTTGACACACACTATAAATTATTGTTTAATTCACTTTAATGAAAAATATCTAATGTGCTAATATAGTTAATTAGTTGTGTGGCTAATCAAAGTTTGTGGCGTCAATGATTGGATAAAATAGTTATATGCAACAATAAGGGGTGATAGAGGTTGTTTGTGTATTGGTGTGAGGAAAAGAGTGCACTGTTGTTCCAACTTCCATCGTTACTTTTTTAAATACAAGTGTGTGTTAGAAAGAAAATGTAGGACTAATTGACTAATATATAAGTGAAGTAGATCAATATAACTAATATTTTTAGATTTTGAATTACTATGTAATATCTTGATCGTGTTAATGGATTTCACTTAGACCTTGTATATTGTCTCCTCGGTTTTCCAACGTCTATCTAACAGTTACCTACTATTACCTACTTACCTATAATATGATCTCTTTGCCATTATCATCTAGTTGTTGCTCGTAATTTGGTCTCATTGCGAGCTCATTGTTTCAAACATTGAAAAAACAAAGCAGACTTAGTCTTTTTGTTTCTTTACCTTTTATATGTGAATAATTGACTATTTCCTAGATTCAGTTATATAGCCTTAGTTTTGGATTCGGTCTATATTCAGTCTGGTTTTCTCTCCCTCCATTTCCATATATATAAATGTCTATCATGAGTTGTTTTTGTCTGGTTTCCGAAATTCAAAGATTCATCGCTTGACTTGCCCCTTGTAGTTTGTCAATGCCACCTAAACGAAGGACTGTAAACAAAATTTTGCCGGGCACAAATATATATATTTTATTGTCGAGCACTAATAATAATAATTCATTGTATGCTTAACCCATTTCACAAACAAAGTGAAAAAGAGCACTGTTGTGTTGGACATTTGGACAATGAAGAAAAGAACTATTGCTTCTCTATCTGCACGTTTGAATATCAATGCTTTTATTACATTGTCCAATATAATGAATTATTGGATTTAATTTATGCCTAACGTATTTAAAGGACCGGGATCACTTATTGATGTATTGGGTTTTAGTCTTCGTGTATATAGAAAATTCCCAGTTAGAAACTCACAAATCATAATAGGTACGCGACCCGAGTCAAATCCGGATTAGTCGAGACAAATTAGCTCCGGATACCGAATCGAAAACCAAAAAAGGACGGGGATTGGATACCAAGAATGATATGGACTATATATACAAACTTCATACCAAGTTTATATACATGTCAATATATATACATTGTCAATGGCATTGATTCATCACTCGAATAGGCTACATCAAACAAGAGAAAGAAATAATTGTAGCCACATGTTTTGTTTCAATCACAATAAAGTAAATCTAAGAGCCTATCCACGAGTGAGTGTGTATGTATTTATCATTGAACAAAAAACAACCTGGAGTTCAGGCTTGACTACAGTTACATACTCCATTGACTTCCTACGTTGTAAACCTTATTGATCTCTGAAAATGATGTAGCATAAATATCAACAATATGGCGTCATATTAGATCAAAAAAAAAACAATATGGCGTCATATGCTTGCTTTGGCTTCTTCACTTCATGAAAATCGGACAATCACAATTTCTTAGTGGTTGTTACCTACTTACCCTCCCATGCACATTCCCATTATGTGGTGCATTAATTAATTAACACCAAAGTAAGTTTGTCCCACGACAAAAGCTTTCCCTTTGTAGTAGGGTGGTCGACCCAATATTATTTAGTTGGCCATTAGTATCTATGCTTTTGCTTAATATTATATTTATCAATTAATTCTCCCACCCACATTTAGCATAACTTTTTCCTCCCATGCGTAGTTGGGTATGACTTTTGGAGGTGTTTCACATTAGGTTTTAAGCCTTGTGTTTAAACCTGCTTTGTCCTTATTAGCGTGTCCATTGTCATTGATTTGGACTCTTAGGGGATCAAATCTTTATTGGAATTTAGTAAACCTGACTCAGAGAATAATAAAATATGAATTTATATCTAATCAACGGATTAACCGTGCAGGTTTCATTTCATCTGCCATTAATTATGTTTCATTGAGCTTACGAGACACTTCCTGATTTGTCTCTTTGTCAAAATTGGTAATGCTAATGACTTGAAAATACAGACTAATTAAAGTCTTTCATTGGTTGGTTTTGCAAACCAAGAAAATCTATAAATATATGCTTACATAAGCTAGTAAATAGGTCCAGATAACAATCCAGAAATGTGGATTTTCTGGGTCTAAGTTTGATTAACAACTCAGAAAACAAGTCTCCAACTTAAGCAGATAGTCCACCAAGATTACGTTTGATCAAAATCACAACTCTTGTGATGATAATTGATAGTAATATACGTAAGTATTACATGGAAGTGTAACCTAACCAATTAGCGCCTCCAAGGAAATGCGAGCCACTTATATTTCATATATATATATATACATACATGAAGCATACAGTCGATTAATTAATAGAGTTTATTGAATCTGTTATCCGAATTAATTATATATATATCATATCTCTACCTTGTTTTTTTTTTTTCCAACTGTTATCCGAATGTCAACCGGACTAACCCAAATTCGACCCGAGTCGTGCACTTGTTATAATATTAGTGAGCGGCTAGAGGACGAAGTATCTATCAGGAAAATCTTTGAAGAGGAAAAGAATGGAAATGGGAGTGAAAGGGACCAAAGTTGATAATCAGGCCAAAAGATTTAATGAAAGGGACTTTAATTAGGAGAGACGGGATTCGTTATCTAATCTCTTAGATCATGCTGTCTTCTCAATGGAAAGTGGCTCACGGGTTTGCCATGGCTCAAAACCGACTTAGTTGATAATCATCTGAATTAAAAGTTATACTATGAGAGTACTGTTCCTGGTCTCTGAACCTTGACTTGCACCATTGTTCTATTCAATGATGATCTTATTTTGTATTCACACCCAATCCATTTTTAAGTGTATATTTATTTTTAGCCCAAAAAGAGATAATTAACATTTTCTTTGTTAAAAAAGTTTATTTAGACTACATACTCAATATATACTTTTTCAACTAATATGAGGCTGGTCTAATTTGTGAGCGATTTGGTTCTGCTTGAGTGAGGTCTCAAATTCAGAGGTCAAATTCCTCTCATCCATCACAATTGGAAACACAACCCTAATCTAATGGATGCCTGCTTTTTTGTGAGTGAGAGTCATTCCAAACTTTTAATTTATTTTGAGAAAGCGAAAAGCCAGTTTATTCAATCAAAATTAGCCAGATATATGGTTCCTATTACACAAGGTACCACTGTACTTCAGGGCAGACCATGACTCATCAGCCTATCATATATGCGCATGCATTAAGGTCCTCACATAATTATAAGGTGGCCGCAACCTAGTCCCACTTCATTCTCTCATCCATTTTTGGTCTGTTAATCGCTAGTGCCTTGCATGTGTCAAGAACTGAACTGGAAAAACACCAAACTAGCCTGTCATTTCATGTTTCCTGTCCTTAACAACCAAGCCTTCTGCTTCCCCAGGATTAACAATAAATGGACATTGCCAAGTGGACGACCCATGTCAATTTGGTTCATCTTCGTGGCTTATGAGTACTATTTTAGAGCTTGTCGATTTAGACAGATCATGGCTATAGTCTTTTGGGCCTATTTGATGGCTTCTGGTTGCTGGACATATCCTCGTCACAGTTATGCTTATGCCTTGCTAGCAATATATGAGGTTGGTCATGTGATTCCGCTTGGGTGAGGTTTCGGATTCGAATCTTAGTGTACGCAAAGAATTTTTATTGGGAGACTCATCCATTATAACCAGGTGCGAATTGAATCCGGATTAATTCGGGTAAAGCTCCGGATATCAGATGGGAAGCAAAGAGGAAGTTTTTTTTTTCTGGCTAGCAAACATAAAGTTAAAAGCACATTTGTCTATTACAATGAGCATAATTTAAAAAATAGAAGGATTATTTAAATTTAGAACAATGAGTCATCATTGACAAATCACACAAGCTAACACCAATATGCTTGGTTTGTTCGACATGTAATTATCGGAGTGACCAATCCCAATCAAAATTAGTCATCTTTCACAGTTTTTTTCTGTTTCTTTCAGGAGGGCAAATTCGAAGAAAGATGGTAGGCTTTTTGCAAGGGATGATCTGTCCATTGGAAAAGCTAGGTTCATGATAAAAGCTATAGAAAAAGTGGCATCCTCATATAAAAAGGCTGGGAATATTCAGGGCCATCTGTCCTAGCACAATGTCTTCATCAGAGCTGTGAAGGGAACCCATTTTTTTTGGATTATGACATTTGACAATTTGCTTCATTTGGTTTGATGTGGGTTGAGGAGTCATCATATCAGGTAACCAGATTAAGTATGGGAAAATGCTACTTGGCGAATAATTACGCTTCCCATAATTGTGTTATGAGTAAGTCAGTTTTGGACATGTCGCTGTTGATTTTGACGGTCCAAAATTTGCGTGTTTTCTTTAATGTTATTGCTAGGCATGCAATACCAACAGTCCTTGCTCTGTTTGAATTTTGTTCATTAGATAAAGACAACTTGAGACTACTGAGTATTTTGAGTTAAGTGTTAATTACCATATTCTTCAAAAAAAAATGCTGTTAATTTTGAAAATTAAGATTAAGATTATAACCTAACTGTAGGGAAGCTCAACCTTTATCAAATACTTTGATTTTTTTTTTCCAGAAGTTTTTTTTTTTAAAAAAAAAGGAAACATGTTAGCCCAAAATAGGCAGCTGTAGTCAAATGGCATTTTTTTTTTTTTTTGTTTTGGTTCAGCCAGTAATGATCTTGACATCTTTTGCCAGATTTTCTACTCTATAGAATGATAATTGACAAGTAACTGCCCAACTCCACCAAATTAATTTAAGATTAAGACCATCAGAAAGAAAATGCTACTTAGTGTTAGAACTAACAACAGAATTGAACATTGAAACAGAGGCCGTTGATGAGACAACGGCAGTTATTGTCTCAATGGAGCTTTTTTTGTCTTGCCTTTCACTTTTGTAAGGTAAACTTCGGGTAAGAAAATGGACCTTTTATCATTTGCCTGCAGATTTTTGCCTTGAGGAAGAATATTGGCATTAGCCCAAACTAGTAGTACCCCAAAAGGGTCTTGTAGCAAAGCTTAGGCTTGTGCAATGCAGGGTTTATGGGGCCTGCTTTGGTTTAGCTACCTAGGACTTTTATATCCACTGGCTAGGCCTGCAACCAGTGAGTGAGTTCACCAGTATTGATTCATAGAACCTAAACGAATTTAAGCATCCACTTCCCCCAGAAAAAACAGGTTGAGGCCAATAAATGAACATGGATGGTCCTTAAAGTTATCGCCAGACCATTTCCAATCTTATCAGATCAGTATCCACTTCATAAATAAGACTGCAGAAGAGCCCAACAAGACCATAACCCGCCCTTAAGCTCAGAGGGATGCATGACTTGTCATTTCATTTTGCTATCTGCCATGCATCCCCATTAAAACACAGAGCAAAAGACCACTATATATGCTAGTGGCCACTCGCATTTCTTCTTGCCAATCCTCAACGCAGCATCTCTATTTCCATCTCATTCCTAATCTGTTATTTTTTTCATCATCATCCTCTTCAATGGAGTTGCATCTTCTCGTGGTGTTTATACTACTAACCTCGGTAGGTTTCTGCTGCAGTCCGTTTACATTTGCTATAAACCACATTACCAACGCAGAGAATCCCTTCATGCATGCATGTGATCACTCTAGAGTTGACTACTGCCATATATTTTGGAATCATATATATGCAATTATATCTCCTCCATGGCAATGAATTAACAATCCTTTTTTGCAGCTTGCATCAGTAAACACTAGCTATGCTGCCACATCATCTGAGGCATACTGGAAATCCATGTTGCCTGGCACTCCAATGCCTAAGGTTCTCCATGACCTCTTACCATCTGGTATATCTCTTCCTTAGTTCCTACCCCAACATTTTTTTGTTAAGCTATGCCTACCGAATCCTCACGTTGATCGAACTTGGTATCATGTTTGCAACTTAGACCTTTACTGCATTTCTGATGCGAAGTATGTAACTTTTTCTTATTCCTCTTGAGCTCATTTTAATTGAACAGAGAAGAAGAGTGATGCCGGTGAAGGTAACAAGAAGGAGAACTCCAGCAACACTAGTTTCCAAGATAACGCTATGAGTTTCGGGATGAACATTGGCGGTTTTGGCATCAATGTAGGCAATGATGGAGCTGTATCTCTGGGATTTGGCCAAGACAATGACAGTCCACTATCATTTACCTATGCTCCCTCAAATGATCAGCTCATGAGCATCCCAAATGAGGTTCCCTTCTTCCTAGATAAGGACTTGCGTCCTGGTACAAAGATTAAAATTCATTTGGCTAAAACTGGGGCAAAAGCCAAGTTTCTGCCTCGTGAATTTGCTGAGAGGATACCCTTCTCCTCGAGTGAGTTTTCAGAAATCCTGCAGCAATTTGCTGTCAAGTCTGACTCCAGTACAGCTGAGCTAATGAAGAAGACGATAAAACAATGCGAGCAGCCGGCAGTGGAAGGCGAGGATAAGTATTGCGCCAAATCATTAGAGGGGATGGTAGATTTTAGCATTTCAAAGCTTGGAAAGAACGTTCGGGTTATAGCAGCAGAGGTCAATGGAGATCACAAGAAGCCTCAGGAATTTAGCATTACCAAAGGGGCGAGGATGGTAGGAGACAAGATAGTATCATGTCACCCACAGCAATACCTGTACCCTGTTTTCTACTGCCATGAGATGCATGCCACCAGAGCTTACTTGGTTTCACTGGCTGCAACTGATGATGTAACCAAAGCCAATGCTGCCGCTGTGTGTCACACCGACACATCGAAATGGAACCCTGACCACTTGGCTTTCCATGCTCTTAAGGTTCAGCCTGGAAGTGTTCCTATCTGTCACTTCCTACCAGAGGACCATATCGTATGGGTTGCAAATTAGGTGAAGGTACTTCAACACTTGGCAGGATGGATGATCCTCCTTCTAATTTCCATGATATCTAGTCTGCTCAAATGACATTTAATTTCCTTCCTTGAATAAGTTATCCATGTGCAGGTGTTAAACTAATAATGCACATATATACCAAAATGAGCTGAGTTGTAGGGCAAGTGATGTTGGCATGTTGCTGAGTTGCAGGTTTGGGGTTTGAGTTTCAGTTGCAAGCTCTAAACCAAAAATAATATAAGTAAATAATACACATATATTTGTCCTATTGGCCTATGATTTAGATCGGCATGTGCTCGGTAGATTTACATGTGTAGGTGGTCGTTATCTGCCTACTTATAGTACAATTACAACAAGAAACGAAGAATCTTAAAACCATCAAAGATAGGAATCAAATAATGCCAAATGCCAATATTCGAGTTGCTAGGTTTGGAGTAATGGAATCCTGGCATTCATAAATACACCAGCTGGAAGAAGTACATGTTAAACTTACTTATATGGAGGTTCTGACATTTTCATGCTCCAAATGTGGCAAATGCACCTAATGTCACTCCATTTCCAAGAAAGAGGAGACAACAAATGAAATTGTTACACTGAATGATTCCTTTGTATCAAACTTGATGGCTGGCCTTGCAATGGGACTGTGGACCACAAACAGTACCCAAAAAACTGGTGATTGAGAGATCTTGAATAACTTGTCGGTGCTGACGAGGATCAGTACGACATCATTAAATATACAGGCCTTATATTACAAGAAAGAGCAAGCCAAACTTAATTGAAAGTGTACATCAAAGGCCGCTCAGCTTTACAAAAATATATGCTTACTATAAGAAGAGTAATTAGACAACATTGATCCTACTCGACATCCAAGTAATGACGGGGATAAACTGTTCAACTGCAACCATGAATCCAAATTGCATAAATTCTTCCAACTAGACGGAGATGCTGCATAATAAACTGGCCGCCAAAATCCACACAGTATCAGGCAATCACTTTCATCAGCTCTTCTTCGATATAATGTCAGTTAACAAATGAAGATACCAAAACATTTTGCTCATTCAGACGCCTCTGGAATTGAGCCAAACGGTTCTGCAGTTGTAAAATTCCTGCAGCCTTTTGGGAGAGGATGGAATTCAGCCTGGAGATATAATCGTCAAGCGGATTACCAGGTTGGTCAGCTTGAACGAGCAGGGTCATCTCCTGTGTAAATAACAACACTGATAAGTCAAGCAAAATTGTGGGAACTGGGAAGAAATGCGATAAACCAAAAAGAAATTATCACTAACTAACCTCCCTAACAATGTCTAGTGTCTCCTCCACTTGTTTACGGTGGGCAGATACAAGATCTTCCTCCTCCTAAAAGAGTTATAGCAATTAGCAACTGAAGAAACTGATAAAAGAACCTCTTATTAAAATATCTAGGAGGAATTACCTTCAATAAAGCAGTTAGATCATCATCAGATCGATAATCGTCAGCCAGGAAAGCTGAGACATCTGGCTGTTTCCTGAAGACATCATTTTGTCCTCCATCCCCCATAGCTAGTTTTCGGTTGGCTCCTAGCTTTTTATTATTATTCATCCACGAAGGTTTTACTTGCTCATAGGCCTCATCTATGTAATCAAGCTCCAGCCCTATCGCTCCGTTTTCACCATTTCTTTGACCCTTGCAAGAATTTGAATATACAGATGCAGCAAAATTTCCCTCTGCTCTTCCACTGGGGACACGATCGACATTGAAAGCTGGAGATTGTTCCTTTTCACTTGGTTTTGTCCATCCAGACCTGCTCTTTTCATGTGGAACGTCAGCTATACCATCTTCAAGATTTGTTTCAGTTGTTGAAACTGAAGCGAAAGGTAATGCTGTAGACTCTCTCAGGTTTGAAGATGACAGTGGATCCCTTTTGGAGATGTTTCCCTTTGATAGACTCTTCACCCTGTAATGCAATTATTGATCAGGAAAATTATAGCAAAACAAAAAACAGTGTCCTACGACATTCTTCATCACAAAGCCTTGCACCTGTCAGCATATCTTAGTGTGTTAAGAGTATGTTCACATGATCCCGAGCTCGGTGAAATGCACGAAATCATAACAGTTCGTGAGTCACCAACAAATGAATCTCTGAGAACTTCAGTGAGCTTACTTCCTCTGAAGGGAATGTGACCCTGGTCATTATCAAGAGCTCTAATGCATTCTTTCAGGGCCAGTAAGCTCTTGTTGATTTCAGCACCTTCAATTCTACAAAGATGAACAAAGCAATTAACTTTAAACACAATATAAGAGGGTTAAACTAATCGGTTCCATGGACGGTCAGAACACAGACAGTCTTTAGGCTGACACAATTTCCGCACTGCCATTTCTCAGTATTATCATGCTTCAAAAATACGGGAAATTGTGATAAAACATCACAGAGATTGAGGAAGAATTTCAGTCCTACCTTGTTTGTTTATCATTATCTGTTGTATCCGCCCCGCGCTCACTCCCAGCAAGATCTATGAAAGACAGCTTTCCCACTGGTCGTGCAGGCTTTGAATCGGACCCATTGGCGGATCTCTTGATCACAAGCTGAAGTATAGCATGCGACCGCGAGGACTCCTCATTTGCACCAGTTGTACCCGTGCTCCTTGTGGCATTTCCCTTCTCGATGAGCTCCCTGATTGCCTCAACATCCGATACCCTGTATTCCTTCAAACCCACAATGCACACCTGTTGTTTCCCATCTTCCCTCATGCAAAGCTTTCTGCAAAAGTAGGATTCAGATAATTAAGATTCCTTGAGAAACCGTTAGCTTTTCAAGGCACCCGAAATGTGAAAAACCTTTTAACGCATACAACTCACTTCCGATCGTTAAGGAGATCAAAGAGCTTCCCTCCGTATATCTCAAAAAAACTGACAAACAACTGGAGACCTTGGTTCCAATATGTCTGGCGCATTAGTCTCAGTATATCTTGGGATGCTTTTAGGGGCAATGGTTGCATAGTATAAGTCTTTCCACTCCCTGATGGGAAAATAAAGATCCACCCAAGTTTTATCCACAAAAGTATTGCAACAGAAAGCCAAGCAATAGAAACTACAAGAAGAGCAGAAACAGAAACAGAAACAAGCACTTGCCTGTTTGTCCATAAGCAAAGCAAGTTGCTTTCGTTCGTTGGAAGATCAGAGGAACTATCGGCTCCACAGTCTCGGAGTAAACCTACAGCATCAGAAACAGAAGTAACAACATCAATAAAAATCCCCACCATTCTACAACAAAGAAAATAAAAACCAGCAGGAGTACCCTCCTGTACTCACTTCATCATTAGAAACCCCTTCATCCAGCACCGCATCGAACACAAATTCGTGTTTCTCAACATATTCGGTCAAATCAACCTGCCCACAAAAAGTACTTGAACCTTAGCTAGTCCTTTGCTTCCCACCATCAGGTTTTCAAAATCAGAGAGAACCAAGTAAGTACCCACCTTGAGCTTAGTCTCATGAACTGTTAGATAATTAGAGTTAGGTTCTATGGATATAATGTCCTCCTCTTTCTTCCCTGTTTCCTTCTTATTCAAAGGTCTCTTGCGCACCTACATATTATATCACAATTCACAACCATCATGTCTTTAATTTATGTATATATCAATAATCTGGAGAGGAAGTACAAAAAAATTGGCCTACCACAACTTTGATCTTGGCCACATTGTTGTTGGCTCTTTCTTTATCCACAGTAACAACACCACTCTTGAGGACGTTACTGCTACTACTCTCCGGGGGGAAAGCGCGTGGCACTAACTCGGTGTCGAACGAGTGGAGATCGAGTAGACCAGGGCTGAGTTCGCCAGTCGTCTTCCTCATACTCGACGACCGCGAGCAGACCGGCGGCGTTGACGAGCCCGTTGACTGCACGCTCCGGTTCATCCTCGACCCGTACCCGAAATCCTGCATACACACAAACACAACGAGAAAACAAAAAAAGATTATAAAACAACCAACGACTTGCCGGTTTGGATTGGATCACTTGCAACAAAACGACGTGGTGGCTGACCAGGGAAGATGATTGTAGCCATCTGCCGGTGTCGAGGAAGTTATCGGAGTACTGACGGTGGTGATGAGCCGCGGTCGAACCAGATCGCGACACCTGTCTCCCCACCGCATTCATCTTCTCTCTCGCCGTCAGTCACTAACTGTATTCCTTTCCAGAGAGTAACTAACAGACCTCTCGCGCGCGCCGGCCGTACAGTGATCGGCCACTAAACAATATTCATGTGAAGAAGAACACGAAAGAAAATAAAGAGAACAACAACACCAGAGAAATGGCGCTTGAATTGAAGCCTTTTTGTGATTTCCTTTTGTAGTTTTTAAAGCAAACAGATATTTAATTTTGCCAAGGTAGGTAGTTAGTAGAGGAGTGTAAACTCTGCTATTACGTGACAGCAGAAATGGCGCGTGTCTTGCATTACAGAACACGAGCATAGGCTACCGATTAAGTGGGGCCCAGCCTGTGCTCCTGGCATGAGTAATGTTCATTAGCTTTGCTTCTTTTTTTTTTTTTCCTATCCCGGAGCTATGCCCCGACTAATCTGGATCCGACCCGAGTCGCGTATCTAATTATGATTCCCAAAGGAGATCCCCGACTAATATAGATCCGACCCGAGTCGCGTATCTAGTTATGATTCCCAAAGGGAATCTCAGTCCCGAATAATTTCGATTCGACCCGAGTCGCATTCCTATTATAATGGGCGAGTCTACCAACGTAAATTTCAGCTTAATGTTCATTAGCTTTACTTTTTTTTATTTTCTATCCGGATTTATTCAGATTCGACCCGGATTGCATACGTAATTATGATGGGTAAGTCTCTCGTCGAGAATTTTTTACCTACACAATTTTCGCTCGTTTGGACAACGGGCGAGCCGCAGAGGAGCGTGGGAATTACGCGCGCATGCTCTCCTGCTAAAGAAGATAGTAGTGGTGAAGTGGGTGGTCAAAGGAGAAGGATTGTGGTCTGGTCGTGAAGGGGAGGGGACATAAAACATGGGGGTTGATGCTGCTCCTCACGTCGTGGAGTGTGGTTGTGGGGTGGCCCACAATTTGGGTCGAATGTTTTTAATTTTCTTCAAAATGATATGCTAAGTTCATCGGAACCAGATTCTGTGATCTTCTCTCGGCTCGGGTGTGGAGCCCATTTACCAGTTTTTTTCATGACAGAGGTAAATATCATATATATGTGTTCACGTTTCGCTTGTTTTTTTCAGGATGGGTTGGGTCAACAACAATGGACGCACGCCCTATACAATCATTCAATAAGCGTGAATTTTGCTTTCCAGGTCGGGATCAATAAGCATATATGAATTCCAAATAGTAATCTAAGCAAAAGAAAGAAAAACTCATAAAGAAAGGGAGGATAGGATTTGAAATCGGATTCGGTCGGTGGCGATGCCCTTTAAAATTATGCAAAGAAACATACACATACCTCGCTTAAAGTGAGGTATCGAGTTTCAAGTTTTGTGTGCCCAAAAATTTCTATTGAGAGATTCGTCTACCATTTTTAGGTACGCGACCCGGATTGAATTCGGATTAGTCGGGACAATGCTCAGATATACCAGATGGATAACCAAAAAAACACTTGGAGCCCATGTAGTAACTCCCGTGGTATGGTGGCTTTTTTTTTTTTTATCTCCGGTTCTTTATATGTAAACCCTTGGACTTAAGATGGGTTTAATTTCCTCGTGTAATATTCTTACCAGTTTTGAACAATTTTGTGAAACAAGTCACTTCCAAAGTTCGTTTACCCAAAAGTTTTCATTCATCATTATGGTTTTGAATTCCCACACTTGAATGATTTTTGTTGCTTCAAATTGATTGCTTGCTTGCAATATAAGATGGGTCATGAATCTAGGAACAAGCCTGTAAAGTTACATCAAGTCTTTAATGATTTACCAACCGAGTATTTGTCTGGCTGACAGTGATGTGCAGCAAAGAACTCAAATGAACTGCGGGGCATTACAAAAACACTCATGACATGTGACTGTTCATGAATACTAACTACCTAACCACAAAAAGGAAGACAGCATCCATAGTAGTAGCAAATGCCTTTTTTGTTGGTTCAGACAAGTACCTACTTTGTTCTCTTTTATGCGCTTAGAGTACCTACTTACTTTATGCTTATCTCAGTCTAACGCCAGATATTAATTGGAAAAAGGTCTTCAACTTCGAACACAGTTCTTTTGACCATACTTTAATTCCTTTTGGGCCATTAATCTCGTTGAAACATTCTTGTCGATTAATAAAGAAAGAAAACATCTCATATAAAGAAAAGGAAACAAAACAGACCCACCTTGATTTCGTAATTCTCTACTTGCACGTCCCCCAAATTTTTAATATGGGCTGAACATTCATGGTTGTTGTCCATGAGAAGAAAGCAAAAACGTAGTAATCATAGCAAAGTCAAAATCCGGTGGTTTGGATAAACTATTCCGATGTTTTTTGAGTATCTTTGCAGCAACGAGAGTTGGGTTTTATAGGAAAAAAAAAAAAAGAAAGAAAGAAGAAAAAGGAGAAGCTATACTATACCAAGTAGTTTAGATTGAGGGGAGATTTTTAAATTTTTAAGTGTAAGACTAGGATAAATCACGGTTTGGTGGAGTTCAAATCATCCAAAAATAGTGATTGAACCCAATCAAGTAAGCCAACCTTATTGATTAGAGACTTACAGCTTTAATACATAGGAGCTTACACTCCAAAATTGTCCCATAATATTAGTACATATCTGTTTTGTGGTGCTCTATTATATAATTTAGTGTCATTGTCCAGTTAACAGTTAACAGTTCTATTACATTTCTTCCACGATTTTGAAACAATTGAATAACCGCAAAACATTCTACAAGTTATTGTAAATCAATTCGAAGGAATTAATTATGCACGGGAAATGAAGCTCTATGTAGCTAGAACTTCAGTCTTTATTTCATACGAGGAATGATAATAATATATATCCCTTATGTTTTGACATAATTGACATTTCAAGGAATCATCACATTAATCGAAAGGGTGTAGTTAATATGCTAGATTTTAAGAATGATTGAACAAATTACATATATATATATATACATTATTTTTAAATAATAAAATGTTTAATATTTATTAGATTTTTACTATTTCGTCAATTATTTCTGAACGGAGTGGGTAAGATAACAAATTTGTGGTAAATTAGAATGTTTTTTATATAGAAAAACTCCAAATTCAATAACAAAAAAGTTGAGATGGCCGAGTTGGTCTAAGGCGCCAGATTAAGGTTCTGGTCCGAAAGGGCGTGGGTTCAAATCCCACTCTCAACAATCATCCTTTTTTTTTTCTGTTACCCAAACATGTCAAAATTTGGCTTACAGAATTCCTCCACAAAACAGCTCCGCGCCTATTTTTTTCAAACCCACACCTTCGTCCCCCGCCAACTCCAAATTTCGAGAAATCTGAAAATCACACAATACCCCCCCCCAAAAGCCTCCGGTCACTATTCCCTTTCCTTCACCAAAACCCCCCCAAAAAAATTAAGAATCCCCCACAACAAAAGAGCGTAACTAATGGCACAAGCCGCCAGGCTGAGTCTCCGGATGCACAAAGAGCTCAAGCTCCTCCTCGCCGACCCCCCTCCCGGCGCCTCCTTCCCGCTTCTCTCCGCCGACTCCGACCTCTCCTCCTCCCTGACCACCATCGACGCCGGTAAGTTTCACAACCCCAATCCACCACTATTATGCGATTATACAGAAAAAAAAAAAAGAATCTCAAATTGTGTCATTTTTAATTACTACTACTTGTGTTGCTATGCTGGCTAGACATTGAAGGACCCGAAGGGACGGTGTACGATAAAGGGGTGTTTAGAGTGAAGATCCAGATACCGGAGAGGTACCCATTTCAACCTCCAAGTGTGACTTTCTCCACCCCAATTTACCATCCCAATATCGACACTGGTGGCCGAATTTGCCTCGACATTCTTAATCTCCCTCCAAAGGTAACAACCCTCCTCGGAATTCCAGTTAAATGAACAGAAGATGGAGTTTCTTCTCATAACTATTAATGATTTAATATGGGTTTCTGGCCATTCACGTTACTTGCAATTCGTTTGATGGCAATTGACCAGATGGATAATCTGTCTTTTCACATTTTGGGATTGTTATTTCTGATGGTAGACTTGTTGAATTGGGAGCCAAGATAACGTCTTGTGCTTCTGTTTTATGTGAAACGTGTGATTTGTATGACATGGTTCATATGCGTATCTATCTAACCAGGGTGCATGGCAACCATCGTTGAATGTTTCGACTGTCCTAACAAGCATACGGTTGTTGCTGAGTGAACCAAATCCTGATGATGGCTTAATGTGTGAAGCTGTAAGTGGACAAACCAATGGATTAATTGGGCAGTTGGCGGCAAAATTATGAAGTCTAATTTCTGTTTTGTCTCCTTGAATGTGCAGAGCAGGGAATACAAATATAATAGGCAGGTATTTGACCAAAAAGCACGAGCTATGACCGAGAAGTATGCCAAGGATGGAGCTGCTGGGCATAGTTGTGGCACTTGGGGTATTCAAACTGACCTCGATTCAAGCACTGTGGTATTTTCTTTTTATTGTTCTCTTTACTTTTATGGTTGTTATTGTGAATTTTTGTCTCTTTGATTTTGTAAATCTCCCGCTGCTGCTGCAGGTAGAAGGTAAAGGACCAGACATAGGGTCAAATCATGAAGTCAATGCTGTTTCTAATCAATGCAAACCAAGAGGTTTCTGTCGAAAGCTGTCACTGGAATCCTCAAGCGCAACAAATACAGGGAGAAGCAATGTAGAGATGAATGACGAGCCAGGTCTTGGCGTGGAAGTGGAGGTAGTGGGAAGTGTTTTAAGAGATATGCCTAATACCAAAGATCGGAAATATGAGAAGCCAAGTGGGACTTGCAGGAAGTTAAGCCTTCAATCCTCTGTTCAGTTTCATAACGAGGATCATCGTAACACAGCAGACAAGGGTCCAATTCCCAGCGCAGAGGATGTGGGTTCAAAGCAATCTGCAGGGGCATTAGGCGTGCAGGTTAACAACTGTTATAAGCAACAACTTCATGAGCATCATGAGAAAGAACCCATGTGTGGCAGCAAAATGATTACCTCCAAGGAGGGTACTGGGAAGACGCTGTCCAATTCCTATGATTTACATCAATCAAGTGATGGTAATGATAACAAACTGCTTGTGACCTCTGAATCATCTCCTGGAATCCTGTCGGATACTAATAGTGAAGAGATCTCTAAGTGTGCTGTTGACAGAATGTGGAGCATTGCCACTGGTACAAAATGTAAAAAGGTATTATCGCTCAACAAGAAGCTTTCTCTGGGATCAAAAGTTCAACCAGAGGTACATGAAAAGGACGACAAGGAGAATCTTGTGCCGGCGCAGAAGTTACCTTTCTCAAGTCTCCACACTCCAAGAGAGACTGGCATTGGCCGTAAGCTGACTTCAGGGCCTTTGATCAACTTGCAGGGGAACAAGGAGGATGATAGTCAGATGAACTTGAGGCACAAAAACATATCTCCTGATCCATCTAAGAAGCAGAAGTGCAATAAAGCTAAGAATGGTATGCAGGTGATTGAGTTGGCAGAAGATCCACCAATAGCCGAATCGGTGATTGTGCTGGATAGTGAAGAGAGCGAAGAAGAGACAACTACTGGATCATTAAGGTCGAAGCTGTCACTTGGTCGGAAGCGCATAGCGAAGCGAAAAACTCAGGCATGATATATTCTTTGTTTGTGCATCATCATCTCTTTGGTGTGCAGCATGTACTTCAGTTTTGTGCGCGAGATGCTTCATTGCCTGTGGACAGTGAGTTGAAGAACTAAAGAGCAGTTCCAACAGGACAATGCTTCATTGTCTACCCTGTGTTCTGTTTTTCTTGTATAATCAAATGCAGCCTTTCCATTTCCGGTGGAAATAGAATACAACGAAATCACCAAAATCATATGATCATTTTTAACAGAATAAGAAGATGGTTGTTCATAGTTCAAGAATCAAATGTAACTTAAATGAACAAATGGGTTCTGCGTCATCAACTCGTTTAAGGCACCGGGTTGAATTCGACTATTTGGGTTTTGCAAAAATTGATATTGGGCCAGGCCCAATCCAAGCCCACCAAATGGCGCCACCGGGAAAGCTCTAGAACTGGAAAACACAAAATGGATAAAGGTAAACCCTTTACGAGAAAGGAGAAACAAAAAAAAAAAAACTCAGCCTAAACGGAAGCGGCCGTTGGTGGTTTTGATTTTCAGGTGTCGAAAGGAAGACCTTATTGTTATATCCTTATCTCCATAGAATCACACTCATAAGAGGAAAGAAACACAGAAATCCTCATTCCTCGATGGCGTCTATGTGCCCCTCGATACTTATCTCGCCCACGTCCGTATCGGCTCCTCAGCCGGCGGCGAGCCATGGCTTCCGGTGCAGCTTCGGCTTCACGCCGATGTCAGTCCGTTGCCGGGGAAGGAACGAGGCCCAGGTGATTCGTATGGCTCCGGATGAGCAGTGGCGCGTCCGCTGCTACCCCGATACCCCCGTAAGCTCCTCCTCCTCGCTAGCTTTTATTATTACTTCCGGTCTTGTTTGTTAAAATTAGTGTAATTACCCAGTAACGTTATACTTATTTTATATGCTTTGATAGTATAGAGTTGGTTAGGTCAATTTAATTGGGACTACTCGCCTTCACATGAAACCTCCATTTTGTTTCAACATTTCTGGTACTCGGTTTTATGCAATTCCATTGTGTGTATACAAAATCACTTTATCAATGGCTGCCATCTGGCTCCTATCTAAAATTTGGCATATCGATAGATAGGGGTTCTTGGGTTGAGGGGACAGGAAGATGTTTGTGGTTTCCGTGTTGTCCTTGTGAAAGCATTTCCATATGATTCATGGAGGCAAAAGTGGGGATAGAGATGGGTTTGCATTGCAAGTTCTTGTGGTCTACATGTTCTTCAAATGCCTGGTGCATTTTGAAAGCCAGGTTGCCTTATCTTTCTGGGTTGTTTGCTTATCATGGACAAAAAAATCTTCTTTCGTTTCTAGCTACTCTTCGTCGTCTCCTTTGGAAACATGTTTGAAGTGGTGATTTTGTTGAATTGAAAAGCAGCAGCAATGTGTGTTTATGGTTTCTGATGTTGAGATTCACATGCAGGATTGGATGAGGCCCATGCCTCCTTGGAGACGTGACAATTTTCCTGAGTTTCCTCCCTTTACAACACCACCGCCTATTCCTATTGCATATGATCCTCTTGGAGAAGAAGAACTAGAAGAAGAAGAGAGGCGGATGGAGGAGGAAGAGTGGCAACAACCTGAACAGGAAGAAGCTCCTGGAAATAGAAGCTGGATGAAATCTAGTAAACGTTATTACTAGTGTGGGCGGTGTGTGCTGTAATAGGTCGCCGACCTTTTGGATCTTTCAAATTCTCGTTTTGGGACATGGTATTATTAGGCTAAAAATGTGTACTGTGAAGAATGTATGCCAGTTATCTCCTTGTAGTTCCAGATATGTGGTGTGTTCCTTAGTTGCACCGCTGTTTTCTTGTGGCTACTTGCATTTCTAATACAATTATAGGGACAACTACATATTCCCCTCACCTTAACTATTTTGGGTGTGTGAAGGCTCAAGAATATAATAGTCACTGCATCAACCAGTCAAAAATTTCCTTCACTTTAAATACATGGTTGTATTGTATTAAACCCAAGAACCTGGACTGTTAGGTCTGAATATGGATCATTGGCTGAAGATTGGCAGTTGGAGGAGAGTTGAAACTTTGAAACCCATTGTGTGAGTGTCCACCATCTATTTCATCCTGATGCCACCTCCCACTACTACTGCGGCAACAAAGCCATGGTTGGTATCCATCTACCTTCTTTCCAGAGTTTCTTGTTGCATCTATGGTCACTGATTAGGTGAAATGTTTTGTTGGTTTTCTTTCTTTGTTGTGCAGTCTCTGGCACCTGTGTTGTTCAGGTCGCTGGTGCGGCTAGCAACGTTGCTGATAATTGAGCCAGCGGCGTCCATCACAACTTTGCTGTATTATGGTGAGCTTCTACCTCAAAACATTCTTCTGCAGAGATTAGTCCGGGACGAATTGCTTTATGAGGAAAATTATATGTTCCATTTTCTAATCAACTTGTTGAGATGTTTCTGGTAGATAAAAATATAACAAAGGGAAATTCTATGGTATTTCTATTTCTGGTTTGCAAATGATTTATTATTGTTTTGAAGTGCGTGGAGAAATGATTTCTTTTCATTCGCCTTCTATATAGACATTAATTCGACAATTGAAGAAGCTTGATTAGTTCTTTATTAAGGTCGTGGTGATTGTGTGTATGAGAAAGTGATTACCAGGATGTGTATAATAAGTCAGAAGCCTGGACAACTACTGCCTGGTTAAACAAGTTGAATGGGCCGGGCCAGGTCGGGTTTCAAAACCACTGCCCCAGGGTATACTTTCAGTTGTTCTAGGTAAGCGATTTGGTCCCCGTATATAGAGAAAATTCTGTTTTGGAATCTCACCTGCGTAACCCGGAATGGATCCAGATTAGTCAGAAAGCTCCAAATATGGGATGAGAAAAAAAAAAAAAAACATATAGTAGACAACCATAGCAAACCATAACTATGGTAATTGGTAGAGCAGATATTTGCACGCCTCTAAATAAATGATCAATCCAAAATTTTGGTCCAATTCGCAATTTACATATATGTAATAACACAAGACAAAATCAATGAGTTTATAGCTAATTGGCACTATTGTATCAAGGATGAAGTCTTGATCATCCAGTTCGAGAAGAGATGATTAAAAAATTTACAATAGTAGCAGGATCTTGAGTTTCTTTTCAGGAAGCTACTAAAGCAAGAGAATAAGAAATCAAATATCCAATTTAATCTATTAATCATTAGCAGATAAGATGGTAACATCACCATCCGGTAGTTCTGTTTGACAAGATGAAACACACTTGCAGTAACTAGCAAACATAGCCACAAAATGCGGCCCAAATGAATTGCAACATACAGGCTGCCGATTTCAAATCCAAGTGGGACTATATTCCTCGAACCATGCACACCAAACAACTTCACTTCCTCAACATCTCTCTTTCACCCCGGTCGGTGTCTCCCAAAATTCCCCGTCAATTTTATTCAACAGTCAGACCATTAATGTCGAGAAATAGGGGCAGTGAGAACTTACAGTACAGTAATATCATGTTATATCAACTATGAGGAGACAAGCAACCAGCAATTATTAGAGACAAATAATCTCTTGGCCTGAGCCGATTAATAAAACCTAGCATTTCCTCACAAGATGATGCCAAACTAGAGCATCACCAACTGATGGCACTAGTAACATGCAACTCATGAAGTATAACCGAGAAAACTAAGACAGCTAGCAACAATGTGCAGCAATGAGCCCCTCTGGATAAACTACCATCCCACTGTGAACATTCAGAGCCAGGTCATGTTTCCAAAAGGTCCCAACAGCAATCCCCGGACATCTGAAGAAACAAACGTTTTTCTGGTCTAACCTAAGAAAATTTTTGAAACGGGTGTATTAAGGCAATTAATTGGATTGGTACAACTTTTAAACAAAGTGCATCACATCTCACATTTCACCTCAAACCGTCAGCTATGAGCAGCAGTGAGTTGCACTTACAGTGAGCAGCAGTAATTGAGTTCTGCCATGCCAAGCTCCAGGGTGTCTAAAACACAGACTCTAGAATGCAGGACTTTGACATCATCACCAACAATAGTGAAGATGGTGACAGAAGCATACTGGAAGTCCTCAACGCAGCGATCACTAAAGATAGCACAAAACGTCATGTTCCCAAGATAGGTCATGGAACCTGAGAAGCTAAGCCCATCATTTGGACACAACGGAAAAACAGTGGTTAAATCCAGTTGCTTCATAAGCCTTAAGTGCAGGGAATCACCGGATTTCGTCACCCCAAACTGGTAAACGCACCCTGATTTCCCCGAGTAGACATAGATTTTCCCGTCAATGTACTCGGCTTTTCCAGTAAGACCAAAGAATACAGGCCATGCTGCTACCTGGTTGTCCGCTAAGGGAGTTGTCCACTCGCTCATTGGGACATTGTAGGCAAAAAGGCGATGACAATGATCACAATCTTGCACTGAGATTAAAATATGCCCATCAACGACCGCATACCAGATAAGTTTTTCAAAAACCACAGGGGAAGGTACAGATGCAAAGCGTTCCCCCTCAAATAAGCCCCTGTAGGGACCACAAATTTTGTGGCCGGACAAAATGTAATAGGTAGAATCATCATAACCAATGGCAGCAAAAGGAGTATCCGCTCCTGGGCTGGGGGTGAGCCTCGACTCGATCATGACTGCATCGGTTACGTGAATACAATAGTACTGGGAAACAAGAGGAGAGGGTGAATGCTGAGAAAATAAGTGGAGAGTATTGCCCATTCTTGCAGCGCCAAGGAACGAAAAGGATGTGTCATTACAAAACTCGGGTCCAAGAGCATGAGGTGAGATTTTGCATCCGTCATCAAAAATTTTTCCTTCAAGAATCGACAGTTTGTACACAAGAGAGCAGCGGGCAAATGTGGCAACCAGGTAAAGGTCAGTGTTTATTCTTGGAGGGGTATCTACAGAGACCTCCGGGCCGACAAAGACAAAGGGATCCACGGCATCAGATGACATGAATTGAAGGAAGCGCCTGACATTGCCATCAGTAAGGGAACGTTCCTCCAGACGATCCTTGAAACGTGAATAGAGGCACCGAGAATAACCTGAATTTTCCGGTCTGTTGAAGAATAACTTGAAGAACTCTGCATCAAGCATGGAATAGTAGTAGTCGTAGATATCCTGGCCCCCGAGCAATGTGGTAGCAATGGCTTCCGCCTCCTCCTCCTCCTCCTCCTCCTCATATGGGTTCCAGTAGGCCACGTCGGATCTGAGAAGAAAAAAGAAGAGAAAAATTGAGGAGATATAATTATAATCTACCTACTGGGGAAGATGCTTGATTGGGGGGGCTGAAGGGGCAGGTGAGTGGAAATGAATACAAAGCGATGAGAAACTGTAACGCCCCGGATTTTATAATTTGACTTTCGGAATTTTCGGAAATTTATTCCAATTTTACCCTTGAAGTATTTTCGAGTTTTAGTTGAGGAAATAAATTATTTTGCCATGAGAATGTCAATTCTAAGTCGGTATTGTTCATAGTTCGGGTTCCGTGGAAAACGAATTCGAGATCGGGACGAAACGAGAGGTTTAGAGTAGTTTCGATTGAAACTACGTCGTTTCAGTTAAAAAAAAAAAAAAAAAAGTTGACCAGGCGGGGGTTGACCGCGCCTAAGCGGACGACGAGTCGTCCACTAGGGCGGCCAATCCCTAGCCCGATCCCTTCTTCCCCTCTTTTCCATTTTCTTTTTCTCCTCTCCTCCCATTCCTCTTTTCTTCCTGCCCGTTGCATCCCCACTCAGCCGCCATGGCAACGGCCTTGTCCCCCACTATCTCCTTCCTTTTTTCTTATCTTCTTCTTCCCTGCATTCCACCCGGCAACCCTCACAGATCCTCTTCCTTTCCTTTCTTTTTCTTCCATCCCGTTTTCCTCTCCTCCTCTTCCCGGTTTGATTCCAACCCATCACTCCTTTAACCCTTTCTATCTCGCCACCAACGCCACCTGCTGTTCTCTTCTCGTGTCGCCGTCGCAGGGACACGAAGCCGCCGCCACCACCACGAGTTGCAGAGGAGGCTGGGGCGAGGGCCGGCGAGTGCAGAGGCGACGAGGCCACCGGTGAGTCGTGCCTTCGACTCCTCCGGCTCGGGTTCCAGTGGCGGGGTTGGACGG
>JAKUCV010004953.1:2903-18480 GCA_028386065.3 Turnera subulata
ACATCATTGCTACCCAAACGACAAGATCAGTACTGATTCAATATGCCTCGGAAACATGTCATCGTCCTTTCGTCCCATTATCAAGATTAAACACGAGACATGGAAAACGTCAATCTCGTATATGTTTAATCTTAGTTTCTTGATCCCCGAGTTAACTGTGTAAAACCGGATACTCATGATATCACCATATCATATAATCTGAGCGTGGCCACGCATTTACAGTTCAACTCTATCAAGAGGCCCATCTAATAATATACCCGTTATATGGGTTGGACGAATCCCATCTTGATCGATCAAAACCCACTACACATTACGTCATATACCCAATGATTACCCTTACGTCTACTAAGTTACGAGTGACTAGGAATAATATCAAAGTATATGACTCATATGTTGGGAACCTTGACGATCTCAAGTCTAAGGAAAATACATATAAGAACCACTCATGAGAATCATATAACGTTCCATGTAGGGTTCTTGTGTGGGTCGGTTCAGTCCACAAGTTCTCTAACGTGTACCCGTATGTAGAATTCATATCTCATATAATTCTCAACATACGCTAGTCTTAATTTATTATTACAACCCATCCATAATAATAATCGACTAGGGACATTTAAGAATATATCGAATATATTCTAGGGTTATAAATATGTGCAAGCGTTTGTCACATAAACACATTTATTGGAACAACCTTAATGTATATACATGACTACAAACGATCATCCATTGATTGGCTTTTGGGCACATTACTAACACAACACACGCTGGAAAACTAACGAGCCAACTTGCCCAAACGCCCATACTTTCCAGCAAGAAGGGAGGAAGAAGAACAGGAGAGCTGCACCTACAAAAGAGGAGGGGAGAAGACACGAGAGGGGAGAATCTCATCGACAAAGACACACCTCAACTTACAGAATTCCTAGAACAGAGGTGGGACCCAACAGCACCAAGGGTCCAAGGGAAAACATGGTTCTGCAGCCTTTCTGGGCAAAAACCGTGTCGTCCCTAACCTCTAGTTTGTTCACAAACACGATGCCAATCCATTTTTCCATTATTTCTATAACCTTGATTATGAACTAAACAACCCCTTCTTAGGTCGAAGGGGGAAGCATGTACTCGGTTTTTGCTAAATAAATTGCTCCCACTCTTAACCCTTTTTCTTGCTTTAGTTGTTAAGAACCTTCTCCAAGTCTAGGTTTGATCAAACCCATACTTGAACACAGGTAGCTAGGTGAGGGACCGAAATGAGAAACCATAGCTACTAGAACAACAACAACCAAACTCTTAGTTTTTAGCTTGTGACGAGGTTAGAAACTAATTGAGGAATTAGCCTCAACACCAATCTTCACCCCCTCTGAGTTTGACCTATGCGAAAGCACCAGGAAGAGGAGAACCTTGGGAGGCACTTGTGAGCGAAAGCAAATGGGTGCAATATAGGTTGAGAGCGCCTGCAAGAACCAATCTTATAATTGACTCCCTTGCTGTCGACAGCATCAGGCTGTGCCCAGCACAGCCTCATTCCGTGACAGTATAGTCAAGAGATACCACAACTCCTAGTTTGATTCTTGATTGATTATTGGGTAGCATATTCTTAGTTTAGTAGCAGCCTGGTGAAGGACCGAAAGGAGAAGCCAGGAGTGCTAGACCTACAATAGTCAGCCTTCACTCCTTAGACATTCGAAAGAAGGTAGGGAGAGACTGTGGGAATTTGCACCAATATTGAACCTCATCCTTAAGTGGACGTCTACTCTAGTGACAGGGGGTAGATGGAAGCTTAAAGAACTATTAATAAGATCGAATGCCGTTGATAGTACCTTAGGTTGGGAGCCCCGACAAGACATCTAATTAGTCACAGCATCATCCATAGGCTCAGCCTGTGATGATGCTGTTGAGCAATTTATAAGCATAAATAAGGAAATGTGGACCCCGGATGCCTAAGAACTCACCATTTCTGATCTCTTCCTCGTTTAATTTGCTGTTATATTTACCTTACTGCTCATTTTTAGTTTTAATCATTAATCACCCAATTCACTCTTGTTTAATTATCTTCAAGTCTAATTTGTTCGAAATTGAAGGAAAACAGATTCAACCCAATCCCTGTGGATACGACCTTGATAAAAGTACTACAACAACCCTGTGCAGTTGCAAGATAGCACATGCATCATTGGGTGGACAAGTCAGATCCATGTGTCACTATGGGCCATGCATGTTACCAACCCGATTCCTTAACCCAACCGCTCCAAAAACTCACCCAAAAACCAGCGGCAACCGGTTTGATTTTTTTTTAAAAAAAACCAGCTATTTATTAATAAATGAGTAATAAAACTAATAATAACAAATACAATTAAACGGTGAGTTGTTTCCCTTTACAATTTTACTTTCCTTTTTTATTTTTCTTCGAATTAGTATTATCACCTAAATACTAATAAATAAAATTAAATTCAGTCCATTATTTCTCCTTTTAAATTTTCCTTTGCTTTCACTTTTTTCCCCTCTTTTCTTAACTTTCCCAAAAATTCATCTTCCCCAACCTCCAAAGATCACTGTATCTCGTTACTTTTACAAAACTATCAATTCTCAGGATTCCCTTAACAATTATTGAATTTAATCCCGAAAAGCTTCCCAAACCCATTAAAAAATTCACCACCAACAAAATGGCAAGAGACCCTCCTAAAAATCCTCCCAGAATCCATCCGGGTTTGGTCACCCTCCCGTGCTCTTCTTGACAAACTTGTGGTGCACAACAGAGACTCCAAATTCACTGCCATTCCTTAGACCACAACCTTGAAGCACTTACACTACGTATTGGCATCGACGAATGTAAGAACAAATTTTGTGACGGGATTTGGCCTCTTAGCAGTACAACAATATTTTGGTGTTCATCGAACATTAGAGGGAATATGGTGCCTTATGTGAACATTAGAGGGAACATTAGAGGGAATATGGTGTTCATCGAACAATATTTTCTTATCGGTTTATTGCTATGGCGACGTCCCTTGTCGATGGATCATAAATAAAGATGGTTTTACCTTCCATGATGGGGTATGAGAGACTGATCGTAAGCTAGTCCTACACCACACAACACAATACCAGTACTTCTGAATTTGTGTCTATTGTGTATCTCGGACAGTATTTAAATGACGTGGCGCGCTACCTATAACAGCCCGGGTAAAAATTTGGATTTTTACTGGGACTGTAAAAGTCGTTAACAGTGATTTACCTTTGAATTTAATCTTGGGTAATTAATTCAAGGTAAATCGGGCATCATTTTTTAAACCGAGTCATTTCCCGCGCTCGAGATTTTCCCGTGGATTTTACGGACCAAAGCTGGTATTTTTCGGGTCCCGGAATCCTCAGAAAAATCACACCGGAAAATAACTAAGGGGGTATGCAGTTATTTTCTGGTCCGGTCTGGACTCGCCCCATATGCAGCCAGCCTGCATAATTGAGCTTAATTATGCAGGCGGTCGACACACCAGTATAAAGCAAAACCAGGGGAGAAGAAAAAGAGAAGAAGGAAAGAAGAAAAAAAGAGAGAAAAGAAGAGAGGAAAAAAAGAGAGAAAAAGGAAAGGAAAAAGGAGGAACAAAAAAAGGAAAGGAAAACGGAAAAAAAAAAAGAGAGGAAGAAGAAAAGAAAAAGAGAGGAAAAAAAGAAGAAGAAAAAAAGAAAGAAAAAAAAAAGAAGGAAAAAAAATAATACAGAAAATGAAAAAAAGAGAGGAAAAATAGAAAAAAAAGAAAAGAAAAAAAAAACGCCGGTGAACAATGCGTCACCCTCATCTCCTCCCGGTCACTATTCACGCGGAACGCCTCTGCACCGCCGTGCACGACACCGACGCCACCATCGTCTTCTCCAAGCCGACGCGACCTCAACCCCTTCGCCCCCGTGCTCTTCTGCCGCCTGACGGGCCGTGACACGCCGCTGACCCGGCGGAGAACCTGCGGATCCAGCTTCCCCGCGTCTGCCGTCCTCCTTCCGATAACGCCGAACCTCTTTTCCGCCGCCCTCGCGTCGATGCTGTGCTCGCTCTTCCTTTCCTCGCGTTTGTCGCGCCGCCGCCGCTGCAACCCGAAGGTGAGGCCGGGTTCGCCTCGACCCGTTCCTTCTGGTCGGGTCGCGAGCAGTATTCCTGGGTTAGGGCAGTGGCTGGTGACGGGCCAGGCCTGGGTGTGGGCCTCTGCTTCGGGCCTGCTGCCTTGGTCTGGGCCGGCGCTATTCATGGCCCAGTCCGGATTTCTTTTTTTAAAATATATATATATATATAAATATGTATTTATAATTTTTGAAAACCTAATTAATTCTGAAAAATATACATATTTATTTTAAGAAAATTATGGTCAATTTAATCTGGTATTTTGAGGAGATATGAATATATACATTGATAAATAATTAAGTTATGTTTTGGAAAAACTATTACTATTTAGAAAAAAAATATATACCATGAAAATATTTTCTGAAAAATTTATATATGTTATTTTCCCTGGAAATTATGGTAACTGATTACCTTTTGGAAAATATGTATTTATGGTATACAAAAGTAATAGTTTTAAAAATATATAATTACTTTGATATATAATTGTTTGGAAAAGTATTTTACCTTTGGAAAATATATATATGTATATTTATAAATTCATATTTATTTTCAGAAAGTAATTTTTTATGATTACTTTTTCTGAAAATATGGTTTTCTAAAGATAATAATATTTTTTAGTTATATTTTGTCCAGTAATATATTTTATGGAAATAATTTTGAGAAAAATACATATATATGAAATAACTTCCAAAAAAATTATGTTATTTATTTTTTTGGAAAAAGTATATTATTTTATGAAATATTTTGATTTAATAGCTTTGGAAATATATTTTTGTAACCTTATATACATACAAAATATTTTCAGAAAAAGGTTTAATTATGATAAAAAGGATAATTTCACGATAATATATATATAATCGAGATATTTTACCGATGAGTTTGATTTACAGTTTATGGCAACATAGCATACCAATTATGTGCATTTACGTGGGCATGTTGTTTTGTTGTATAGGTTTTGATATCAGGCAGTTTCCCGAGGAGTCGGCTTTGGACCGGTTATTGTCTTCAGAGTTGAGTAATCGGCTAAGGTGAGGATGGATTTCCTTTGACATGTGCATATATTACTCGGTTGTTGTGTTTTATGTTTGTTGCACTGTTGAGTGTTGCATTTGTTGTGGTTTGATTCGGGATGTTTATTTTCGTGCCTTGATTGATTTTGGGATGTTTATCCCCATGATTTGATTTAGGGATGTTTATCCCCGTGCATTGAGTTTGGGATGTTTAACCCTGTGTCTTTTTGGTATAAAGAATAATGGATTAAATAATAAAATGTGATAAGGATGTCGATCCTTGGTTTTGGGATTGGGATGTCTATCCCGGTGTTTTGTTAGGGATGTTGATCCCTGAGATTTGGTTTTTGGATGATGATGATATAATTGTCACGTGGTAAGTAGAGGTACGACCGGATGGTTAGAGACTGTTTTGTGGTGGCCATGATCTGGGTTACTTGTGATGGGCATGTTGATGCCGGTTTGATTGGGATGTTGATCCCTGAGATTTGTTATTGGGATGTTGATCTCGGGTTCTTTTTGATCTGGCACCACGAACAGGTTGATAACCTGGTACGGCCCTAGCATATCCGTGACGGGGCCCGGAAAGATAAAATGGGAAATTGGATTTTTGTTTAAGTCTTTTTGGTCTTGGACCAGTTTTGGGTCGAGTTTTTCGGATTGGTATATTTTGGCTGTTATGCCTGTTTTCGGCCTTGAGTATTTTATAGTGTTGCATATTGATTGTCTATCCATGGTTGGTGAGCACTTCAGACTCACCCCTCACATGCGGGCTTTCATCCCGTAGGTTGAGTTATTTGTGGTTCAGGTATGATGCATTCTAAACAGGATGCAGCGTTATCCCTCGGACAGGACTCAGATCCATTAGTTTGCATCAGATTTTGCATATGACGATATTGAGATTAAACGCTTCCGTTGTGCTATATTTTGGGTCCCCGGGCTCGGGTGACGTGTTTTTGGATATTGGGCCGATGGGCCGGATTTATGTGTCGATGTCCCCGAGATTGGGTGACGTGTATTTGATGTTGGGCCGTTATTTCTGATATTCACATTGTTTGTGCCACGTGTCGGCACTGTTATCCGGTAAATACTGTAAGTTGGGTAATTAGAGGTCGGGTCGTTTCATTTTGGTAGCGGAGCGGGCGGTAGGTCCTTGGGTGATTGTTTTGCGTTTTTTCTGTGCATAGCTCACTCCACAAGTTTATTATTTTGCATTTATGTCAATTAGTTAGTACATGATGGATCCAGTCGTGGGACGCCAGCTTGCCACAGAACATTCACATAAGAGGAAAATGATGCCATAAACATGCAAAAACATAAATATTATTATTACTAATATTAATATTACATTATCATTATTATTTAAATTATCTATCTCCTTGGTACAACGTTGACCCTGAAGCTATTACGGTCATTGGTAATGTTGACCCTGATGCTATCGTTCCACGAGAAGCACATACCGCCTGTGTTGTTCTGGCCAGGAAGCTCGAACTGGTTTGCTGGAGGGAACCGAAGCGGGATGACACCGTGATTGTCTTCAGGCTGCCACTGGGTCTCCATGAGCAGAACCATGTTGGGCTTGTATGTGAAGGCCCTCCCCCTGAGGGACCCACCAAGTCCAGGTATTGTTACATCACTCCCTCCGCCCGATTAAATCCTTTACCATGCTGCAGCACTAGGGATTCGAACTCGGGACGTGATGCTTTTTATCCCCCTCCTTGAGGGGGATAAAAAGCANTCCAGGTATTGTTACATCACTCCCTCCGCCCGATTAAATCCTTTACCATGCTGCAGCACTAGGGATTCGAACTCGGGACGTGATGCTTTTTATCCCCCTCCTTGAGGGGGATAAAAAGCATCACGTCCCGAGTTCGAATCCCTAGTGCTGCAGCATGGTAAAGGATTTAATCGGGCGGAGGGAGTGATGTAACAATACCTGGATTTGGTGGGTCCCTCAGGGGGAGGGCCTTCACATTGTACTGGTTCTTCAGATGCCTCAGGGTACGCGAAAACTCCTAGGAACACCTAGCGATTCCTCTGTAGTTTCACACCAGCAGTCGGGCCTTCGGCCAAGTTGGTGGTAACCGAGTTACTCTGGGCATGCTCTGGGCAGTCATCGAAAGCTGGTAGTAGATGCCTTGGTCCAGGAATTGGCAAGTGGGCTCTAGGTTGAATTCCTGAAGTCTTTCATAAATGAAAAACATGACGAAATTGGCCGAGTCGTAGAAGGAGGTCCTCAGGGTGCTTTGGTCCTCTAGGAAGAACGTCTCTTCCATGGGAGTGACGAAGAACCTCGACAAGTTGAGTTCGTCGACGAAGACCAGACGAGGCATCCTGACGAGCTCGTTCGGTAGTTCCTCTGGACGTTCGTTGATCAGGCTGTAGGCCAACCGGTTTCTTCTTCCGATGGAGGCACCCTCGACGAAGAAGACGGATGATGGAGCAGACATAGTGTTTGATTCGTTGTGTTTTCTTTGCTTGAACGTTTTGTTTTCTTTTGGATGCTTTGTGTTTTTTTTGCTTACCATTGTTTTGCCTTTTATAGAAAAATGTTTACCTGTTTTTCAAAGAATAGACCCCACCTGTTCCCAAAAAAAAAAAGAAGAGAAAAAAAAGAAGAAGGAAATAAAAAAGAAAAGAAGAAAAAAAATAAAGTAAAAGAAAAGAAAAGGAAAGAGAAAAAAAAACAGTAAAAAAAAGAGAAGAGATGGAAATGAAAAAAAAAGGAAAACAAAAAGAAAAAGAAAACAAAATAAAATATTTTTTGGGGAAAGGAAAAGTAGGTTCTTTTCACAAAACTCCAACCATTTACGATCTTCAAGATTTCGCTTTTTGAAAATTTTGCCACTGGTTTGAAATTTTGCTTCGTTACTTTACACGGTTTTCGGGTTACAAACATGAGTGTTTTTCAACTCGTTTTCTTCTTATATTTTTCTTACACGGTTGTTTTGGCTCTTCTTTTTATGGCTTTTTCCTACATCTTTTAACACATGCATCCGTGACCGTTGTGGCTTGATTGATGGGACCATACCTCTAGTAGAGTGTATGTGTGACAGGTTGCACCTGTTTGGACATCGTGGAGGGATACGATGTTTGGAAGACATTTTTGGCTTGTGGACAGGTGGATATCGTTTCTTTCGAGGGACACAGGACGTTCTCGTGATCATCACCTTGCAAGTTAACGGACGTCTTTTCACAAGAAGAACCGACATCTCCGTCGGCTATACGAGTTGTTTTTCTTGGGTTCGAGGACGTGTACGATCGATCTAGAGCGTTGAACATGAAAACGAGTTTTGTTTTGTTTTTAATTTCTTTATGTTGGTTTTACTTCCTTTTGTTGGTTTTGTTTTTAACATTTTTATGTTTGATTTTATTTTCCTTCTTGATGGTTTTGTTTTGCTTTAAAATATTTTGCTTTTCTGTTGAACATGAGTTTTCGTATCTTAACAAGAGATTTGTTTTAAAGAAAACTTGTTTTATTTTATTTTTTTCTCAAAGTTTTACAATACAGAGAAGAAGTACTCTATTGAGTTACATGCTTCTCAAGGTCTTTTACAAGCTTTTGGATGTTTTTCATGTGCGGAAAGAGTTCCGCACATGCCAGTTCTATCTGCATCACTGCAGAGCTGACCTTCCTCAGTGAAGTGTTCAGTTGCATCAGTGTCTGCAGTGGAGTATCGCTGGGAGCAATTGCCTTGCCCTTCCTATCCTCAGCTTTCTTGTTGGAACGCTTCTTTCGCTGTCTTGGGGAGACCACCATATCTTCCTTCAGCTGATGATGTTTGTCTTGAACCGCTTCTTGGGAGGTTCTTCATCAGAGCTTGTCGGGAAACCAGTACCACCGATATAGCTATTATCCTCAGAGTCTAAGGTGGTTCTAGTTCTTAGTAGAGAACCCACGGCTGAGAGTGAGTTCTCAGTTATGAGGTTCGGTTTATATAAGCGGAGGAGATGTCGCTTATGGGTATAAGCGGTATCTCGTGTTCAGTTTGGACACCTAGTAGAGTGTATCAGAAGCTCATCATGGTAGGACCCACGGATAAGACGAAATTTTGAGGACAAAATTCTTTTTAAGGTGGGTAGAATGTAACAGTCCGGGTAAAAATTTGGATTTTTACCGGGACTGTAAAAGTCATTATACAGTGATTTATCTTTGAATTTAATCTTGGGTAATTAATTCAAGGTAAATCGGGCATTGTTTTTTGAAACCGAGTCTTTTCTCACGCTCAAAATTTTTCCGTGGATTTTACGGACCAAAGTTGGTATTTTTCGGGTCCCGGAATCCTCAGAAAAATCACACCGGAAAATAACTAAGGGGGTATGCAGTTATTTTCTTGTCCGGTCTGGACTCGCCCCATATGCAGCCAACCTGCATAATTGAGCTCAATTATGCATGCAGTCGACACACCAGTATAAAGCAGAACCAGAGGAGAAGAAAAAGAGAAGAAGAAATGAAGAAAAAAAGTGAGAAAAGAAGAGAGGAAAAAAAGAGAGAAAAAGGAAAGGAAAAAGGAGAGAAAAAAAGGAGAGGAAACCGGAAAAAAAAAAAGAGAGGAAGAAGAAAAGAAAAAGAGAGGAAAAAGAAAAAAAGAAGAAGAAAAAAAAAAGAAAGAGAAAAAAGAACGAAAAAAATAATACAGAAAATGAAAAAAAGAGAGGAAAAATAGAAAAAAAAAGAAAAGAAAAGAAAAAAACACCGGTGAACAGTGCGTCACCCTCATCTCCTCTCGGTCACTGTTCATGCGGAACGCCTCCGCGCCGCCGTGCACGACACCGACGCCACCATCGTTTTCGCCGAGCCGACGCGACCTCAACCCCGTCGCCCCCGTGCTCTTCTGCAGCCTGACGGGCCGTGATGTGCCGTTGACCCGGCAGAGAACCCGCGAATCCAGCTTCCCCGTGTCTGCCGCCTCCTGCCGACGACGCCGCACCTCTTTTCTGTCGCCCGATGCCGCTGCTGTGCTCGCTCTTCCTTTCCTCGCGTTTGTCGCGCCGCCGCCGCTGCAACCCGAAGGTGAGGCCGGGTTCGCCTCGACTCGTTCCTTCTGGTCGGGTCGCGAGCAGTATTCGTGGGTTGGGGCTGTGGCTCGTGACGGGCTAGGAAAAATAACACCGGAAAAATAACACTGGACAATAACTAAGGGGGTATCAGTTATTTTCTGGTCCGGACCGGACTCGCTCTGTAATGCAGACAAGCTGCATTATTGGATGATCACACGCTGCATAGTAATTCATCGTTTATAAAAGAAGAAGAAATCAGGAGAAGGAGAGGAAGAGGGGAAGAGGAGAAGGAAAAGGAAAAAAAAGAGAAAAAGAAAAAGAGAGGAAAAGAGAAAAAAGAGAGAAAGAAAAAAAAAGAGAGAAAAAAAAGAAGGAAAAAGAAGAAAAGAAAAAAAAGAAACGGGAAAAAGAGTAGAAGAAAAAAAATACAGAAAATAGAAGAAAAAAAGGAAGAAAAAGAAAGAAAAAAAAAGAAAATAGGAAAAAAAAAAGAGAAGCACTGTTCATCGTCACCCCGGGTTACTGTGCACGCCGGAGAGTTCCGCGCCGTTTCTCGCCTCACCGCCACCACCAGCAGGACGCCCGAGCCGACGCAACCTCGACGCCGCCTTCCCCGTCGTCTTCCGCCGCCTGACTCGCGCCGTAGAGTCGTCGACCAGCGAGCAGACCCGCGGATCTTGCTTCCTCCGCGCCTGCACCTGCTGCCGACAGCTTCACGCCAGCTTTCCGCCGCTTCAAGCCGCCTGATGCCGCTGCTGTGCTGTTCTCGCTCTCCTGTCGCGCCGCCGTCGCCGCAACCCGGAGGTAAGACCCGGGTTTTGCAAGGATCCCTTTCGTGAAAACAGTTTGGGTTGGGTTTTGTTGCTGGGTTGGGCTGTGTGGTGCTGGGTCGGGCCTTGGCAGGCCTGTGCTGGGCTGCTGCCTTGGTCTGGGCCGCACTATTCATGGCCCAGTTCTTTTAATTAAAATAAACAATATATATATATATATATATATATATATATTCATAATCTGGTATATAATTTTGGAAAAAAATTATATATTTACTTTGAGAAAATTATGGATAATTTAATTCTGGTATTTTGAGAAATATATAAATATATATACTTTGATAAACAATTAAGTTATGTTTGGAAAAACTATTATTATTTGAAAAAAATATATATATATCATGAAAATAATTTTTGGAAATTTAATATATGTATTATTTTCCGTGGAAAATTATGGTTGAGGAATATATATATACATGTACTTTGAAAATTAAAAGTGATTATATTTTGTGTTGGAAAATATTATTATATATTTAGAAAAAGATAAATACTATATATATTTTCTAAAAAATTATAAATACATCATTATTTTTCTGGGAAAATTATGGTGATTATAATTTTGTAAAAATTATAATTATTTTATGAAAATATTTTGAAAAGAGTTTTAATTAAAGTATGGTACCGAAATTGTATTCGGATATACATACGGTATAATATTTTCGGTAAATAGAAATAATAAAAGATATGTAACCGGGATGGGTTATTTCGCAGTTTGGGCATCATAGCATACCAATTATGTGCATTTATGTGTATGTATTGTTTTGCTATATAAGTGCGGATATCAGGCAGTTTCCCGAGGAGCCGGTGTCGGACCGGTCATTGTTTCTGGAGTTGAGTAATCGACCAAGGTGAGGATGGATTTCCTTCAATATGTGCCTGTATTACTCGGTATATTATGTTTGATGATTATTGCATTGTTGAGTATTGTGTTTGTTGTGGTTTGTTTCGGGGTGTTTATCCCATTGCCTTGACTGTTGTCAGGATGTTTATCCCAGTATTTGATTGGTTTTTGGATGTTTTTCTTGAGTCTTTTTGGTACAACGGATAATGGATTAATTAATAATAAACTGTGATAAGGATGTCGATCCTTGGATTTGGATAGGGATGTCTATCCCGGTATTTTGGTTGGGGATGCTCATCCCTGTGATTTGATTTTGATGACGGTAATATAATTGTCACGTGAAAAGTAGTGGTATGACTCGATGGTTTAAGACTGTTTTGTGGTGGCCATGACCTGGGTTACTTGTGATAAGCATGTCTATGCTTGAGATGTCTATCCCGTGATTATTTTTGTGATGTCTATCCCTGGGTTCGTATTTTTGGGATGTCGATCCCTGGGTTCTCTGGATTTGGTCTGGCACCCGGAATATGTTGATAACCAGGTCTGACCTCTAGCTTGTCCGTGACGGGGCCCGCAAAGATAAAATTGGATTTCTGTTTAGGACTTTTTGGTCTTGGACCAGTTTTGGGTCGAGTTTTCGGTTTGGTATGTATTTGGTGGTTTCTACCTGTTTTTGGACCTTGAGTTATTATAGTTGCATATTGATTGTCTATCCTTCGTCGGTGAGCACTTCAGACTCACCCCTCACCTGCGGGCTTTCATCCCATAGGATGAGTTATTTGTGGTACAGGTTTGATGCATTCCAGACAGGCTGCGGCGTTATCCCTTGGACATGACTTGGATCCATAGTTTGCATCAGTGTCGCATACAGTGTCTTTGTGAGTTATTAAGTCTTCCGCTGTGCATTATTATTGTTATTGTTGGGCCATTGGGCCGGATATGTTGTTATTGATGTTTTCTATTTTGGGCTGTTGAGCCCGAGTTTCTTTTGTATAAACTGTATGCTGGGCTTTATTTGTCAGGTTGTTACAATTTCGACAAGTGTTTACTATGTACGGTAAATACGGGTCGGGGCGTTTCATTTTGGTAGCGGAGCGGGCATTAGGTCTTGTTGGGCAGTCCTTGTGTGTTTGTTGTCATTGTTTGCATAGTTCGTTCCATTTGTTTATTATTTTATATCATTTAGTTAGTGCATTATGGATCCAGTCAAGGGACGCCAGCTGTCGCAGAACATACACATAAGAGGTAATGATGCCATTAATAAGCCAAAATATAAATATTATTAATATTGCTAATATTAATATTACAAGCATAAACATTACATTGATATTTTATAAAAATAAAATGCATTCATCGCCTTGGAACGACGTTGACCCTGAAGCTGTTGGGGTCATTTTTTATGTTGACTTGAATGCTGTCGCTCCACGAGAACCACATGCCGCCCCTATTGTCCTGGCCTGGAAGCTCGAACCGGTTTGCTTGAGGGAACCAGAGTGGGATGAGACCGTGATCGTCTTGAGGCTGCCACTGGGTCTCCGTGAGAAGAACCATGTTTGGTTTGTACTCGTTCTTCAGGTCCCTTAGGGTACGCGAGAACTCCTGGGAACACCTAGCGACTCCTCTGCAGTTCCACACCAGTAGTCGGGCCTTCGGCCAAGTTACAGGCAGACGAGTTATTCTGGGCATGCTCTGGGCCGTCATCGAGAGCTGGTAGTAGGTGCCTTGCTCCAAGAAATGGCAAGTGGGCTCTAGGTTGAACTCCTGAAGTCTTTCAGAAATAAAAAACATGACGGAGTTTGCCGAGCCGTAGTAGGAGGTCCTCAGAGTGCCATGGTCCTCCAGGAAGAACGTCTCTTCCATGGGAGTGACGAAGAATCTGGATGAGTAGAGTTCGTCGACGAAGACCAGACGAGGCATTCTGCCGAGCTCGTTCGGTAGTTCTTCTGGACGCTCGTTGATCATGCTGTAGGGCAGCCGGTTTCTTCTGCCTACGTTGGCACCTTCGACGAAGAAGACGGATGATGGAGCAGGCATCGTGTTTTGGACGCGTGGGTATTTTGTTTTTTCTGAGCGTTGTGGTTTTGTTTGCCTGAGCGTTGTTTGCTTTTAGATGCTTTTGGTGATTTACACCTCACCGCTCCGTCTTTTATACTCTTATGGGGAGTGTGATTACTGTTTTCGATTTTCAAGATCTTGCTTTTTGAAAATTTTGCCGTTGCTTTATTTATTACTTCGTTACTTTATACGTTTTTCGGGCTACAAATGCCAGTGTTTTTCAGCTCTTTTCTAACTCACGATTTTCTTTCGCCCTGGCTACTTTGTCCTTTCTTTTCATGGTTTTTCTATATCTTCCTGCATCTTTTATCACATGCATCTGTGACCGTTGAGGTTAGACTGATGGGACCATAGCTCGAGTAGAGTGCATGTGTGACAAGCTTACACCTGTTCGGACATCATGGGGTGATACGAGACTTGACAGACGTTTTTGGCTTATGCGGAATTTGTGAACAAGGGGGTAGCGTTTCTTTCAAGGGACACAGGACGCTCTCGTGATCGTCACCGTGCGAGTTAACGGACGTCTTTTTCACGAGGGAAACAGACGTCACCGTTAGCTGTGTACGTTACGTTTCTCGGGATCGAGGATGGTTACGATCGATCTAGAGCGCCGAGCATAAAAACATGTTTTTGTTTTAATTTCCTTATATTTTGATTTTGTTAAACGAGTTTTGTTTTTAATTTCTTTATGTTCGATTTTATAATCTTATCGTTGATTTTTAATCTGCTTTGAGATGTTTTTAACTTTGTGTTAGCATGAGTTTTCATAATTTAACAAGAATTTTTATTTAAAAAGAAAACCTATTTTATTTATTTTATAACAGTTTTACAACAGGAGAAGAAGTACTCTAAGGAGTTACTTGCTTCTCTAGGTCTTTTACAAGTTTTTGGACGTTTTTGACGTGGGGAAAGAGTTTCGCGCATGCCAGTTCGATCTGCATCACCGCCGAGCTGATCTTCTTCAGTGAGATGTTCAGCTGCGTCAGCGTCTGCTGCGGAGTGCTGCTTTCAGCAGTTGCCTTGCCCTATCGATCTTCAGCCTTCTTGTTGGCATGCTTCTTTCGTTGTCTTGGGGAGACGACCATGTGTTCCTTCAGGCCGATGATGTTGGTTTTGAACCGCTTCTTGGGAGGTTCTTCATCGGAGCTTGTCGGGAAAGCAGTGCCACCGATGTAGCTGTTGTTCTCGGAGTTTGAGGTAGTTCGAGATCGGATTGGAGAGTCCATAACTGTGTGTGAGTTTGCCAGTCATGAGGTTCGGTTTTTATAGAGGATGAGATGTCGCTTAAGGGTATAAGCGACATAACGCGTTTAGTTTGGACACCTGGCAGAGTGTGCCAGAAGCTTATCGTGGTAGGACCCACGGAAAAGACGGAATTTCGAGGACGAAATTCTTTTTAACGTGGGTATACTGTAACAGCCCGGGTAAAAATTTTGATTTTTACCGGACTGTAAAAGTTTTTCTACAGTGATTTATCGGAAGAATTAATCTTGGGTAATTAATTCAAGGTAAATCGGGAGTCGTTTTTCGAAACCGAGGGTTTTCCTGTTAGAAACAATAGACTTAAGCTAGAGGGGGGGGTGAATAGCTTATGATCGGAAATTAAAAACTTTGCAGGAAATAAGTGCGGAATTGAAAAATAGAAGGACACAAGAGATTTTTATACTGGTTCACACACAACTAATTTGTGGCTAATCCAGTCCTTCAAGATACACTTGAAGAGTTCACTATCTACCGTTAAGCT
>JAKUCV010004954.1:0-30611 GCA_028386065.3 Turnera subulata
GCAGGACATCGATGTTCAATATTGGAACATCGATGTTCATGGCTCGGAAGACATAAATATGATTGAAATAAAATCAAATTGATGCATGAGTAAAAGTGATTTTGTTTGAGCCAATAACTTAGAGACATTGAATGTTTAACCTTGTACAAAATTGAGTTCCTAACTCATCTTTTTCTTCTTGCTTGATCTTGTCACATCCGTTCATATTCATTCTTGAACTCTTTGATGTCATAAGGCTTGGTCTTGATTATTTCTTTTTGGTCCATAATAATAATCATCTTAATACAAGGTTGATTTGTCATTATCAAAACCTGAATGAGATAAAGAGATGTTAGCAAAACATTATTTTCAACATATATGTCCTCACCTGGGCCATAATAATTGCCTCGAGACCCGAAGCCTCGTTCCGCCCCGACATTCCTATGTTCGTAACATCCTATGAACGTACACATCATATAAGACGCTTATTCTTAACAAATACAATAAAGACATGCCAATGATATAATCTCGAGTTTAACCCGCAACACTAAGTCTGTTACCAAAAGATAAGGGTCTAAACCCAAACTCCAGAATTCTATACTTAATCCGATTGGAAACAATTGGGCCTAGAGTGCATTATCTATAATCTCCAAAACACACATGGGGCATAAACCCATACCAATTATTGGCCTAAGCCCAAAGTCAGGGTCTAAGCTCGTAGTCTTAAGAGAATTAAAGACCATTTATAAACTGATAAATCAAGTTCAAAGAATTTCCAAGCGTACAAGCCACAGCCTCAAAGTGAAAATCTTATTATCATTGCCAAAGAAGCCAATGCGTGTATATCAAGGTTTCATGACGTAAAACTCCATGACAAGCCTATCTGATTGGAATAAATATTTTGATTTGTTGTCATGCATTGAAAACAGGTTAAAGGCACTTGAACTGCCAACTCACAATTAGTTGCTAGCTGTCAATGTTTTAGCATCAAGAGTGCGTATAAACATGAAGAGTTGATGAGAATGCATTTCCAGAAAGAAAAATCATATAGGTCCATGTTTAGCGCACTAAACTCCCAAGATATGCAGTTTTCAACACTAATGTTTTTTATTGTTTCAATATTTAAGCACAGTGGAGACCGAAGTATCATTATTTAATTATTCCTCAGTCGATTGATAGCTTAGTGGGTACGATCAAAGCCATAGATGACAAATAAGAAAAAAACTGAGGCCACACTAACCGTTCAGACTCTAAACGACCCCAACAGCAAGGCTCAAAGAAAAAAAAAAAGTATACCGAGCCACAATAACTGGAGAACAAAGGAGGGTTGTTAGAACACTTACCCACCAGATTCGTCCACTAATTTTAACAACTGAAGCAGAACACCGAGCCTACAACCCTCAGCATACAACCAGATTTTGCAGAGTATCAACACCAGGTCCACACGCATCCTCCATCAGCATATTACACGAACTCGTCATTAACACAAGTCGATTAAATCGTGTTTAATTATCAACCACAAAGAGAGAAAGAAGTCAGATAGAGCAAGGGAGGGAAATATGAAAGGAAAGTAGCATCGGCCTTACCCGATAGAACCACCAAACCGGCTCGCCACTTAACATCACAAACCCAAGGACAGAGCTCAAGAGAGAAGGAGAAGGAAGGAGGAGAAAACAGCACAAGGAGAGAGGGAAATGGGAAGAAAAGCGGAAGGAAAACTGTTTTAGACGTGGCCAAAACTTGTGGCTTCAACTGATTTCAAAACAGTGTAATTTCAAAGAATACGACGTTGTTTCGTGCAATCTTTAACCACCAGGTCAACTTGCTAGTCAAAACACATCCTCCCCTTGAGTTTTAAGTTCAAGCTTGCCAAAACTACGCTGTTTTGGCCAAAATACGCCCAACACTTGTGTCTCATATGTAATTAGAATTTTATTTCAAAATAAACCTCCATCTAGGAATAAATTCCAAAAATAGAATAATAGCGAATAGACAAATTTTATGAAAACTATATTTTATAAACTCAGGTATAATAATAATAATAATTCCTTTTTCCAAAATTTTTAGTAAATTTTTACCTGGACAAAATATAGAAATTAACTCTAAAATTACATATAAAAATTACGAAAATTCGGGGAGTTATAGTTCTACCCCACTTAAGAAAAATTTCGTCCTCGAAATTTCAAGATAAGAGACAGAACAGATGCGAACACTGCTCTCCACATGGGACTCAACCTCCCAAGTAGCCTCATCAAGGGTATGACGACTCCATCTAATAGAAACCATATAAATAGTACGACTCGTTAACTGCCATACTTCCCGAGCCAGAATCCCCACCGGCTCCTCAATATAGGTCAGATCATCAGACCTCCACTTCTGTCGAGAATATGTCATAACTCAGATCAGATCGATAATCGCTCAGCATTGGGACATGAAGTACATCGTGTATACGAGACAGATCCTCCGAAAAGTCAACAATATACCAGCGGATCGACCCGCTCACTCTGATCTCTATGGATCAACAAAACAAGGGCTCAACCAGCCCTACCTCCCAAACCAGATAATACCTATCCAGGGAGCAACACGGAGAAATGTCCTGTCACTTACACTGTCCTCCACCTCACGTTGATGCATATCAGCAAAATCCTACTGTCGGTCCTAAGCAGCTATCACACACTACTTGACCACCCCAATCTGATCTATCGTCCCCTAGACCAGGTTCGGACCAATCACTTGTCTCAAACCTACCTTCTACCGACAATCCACCATTGCCTGGTGTCTGGATAACAAAACTATGCCTAGTATGGCATTGAACTTACCAAATACAACACGATAAAGACATAATGGAAACTATTAACAACTCCCTCGATGCACCTCGACAAACCCGATCCCCAACATCGCCAAAGACCTCAACAGTCATAAAAGCACCCTTATGGGGATATCAACCTCAATGGCATAAGAGCCACACAAGACACCATTCAACAGGTTTTAAAGTTAGATGATGCAAGACCACATCTCAAGCCATCATCACCACCCAAACCGAATAATACAACTCATCAACATTAAACTTAAACTATACAACATGCACTAACACTGTCGCAACAAAACATCACTTGAACGTCAGACAAGAAGGGTTAACTCCATCCTGCTGAGGAATCTACTTCATACGATGCGTGAAAACCATCTCGAACTGAACCCGAGAACAAAGAGCGTAAGCACCATTGCCGTCAACAAAGCAATTCGTTGACCATGCTGGTCAATCCACTCGCGAAACGAGATATACTTTCAAGACTTTTGATGGTGTAATCCCTTGATACATCAAAAGAGTCATAAGCCAAAACTCAAAGCTGAAGGGTTTACATAGGTTCTAATATACAGTGGATGTACCACTAAACCGGCAACAAGGTCGAGAATTTCATTTCTGGGTCATTCCGACCCTTAGCATTGAGGTACTGGCCTATCAAATCCATATCGACAACTATAAAAATGCAACTTGTCAAATCAGTTTTAAAAACAACAAATGCGGAACAGGCTTATGCACAAACAAATCACATCAAGACACTTTAAAACCAAGGATCTAAAGCCTGCTCCGCTACCAAGGTGAAACAACCGCATCCCAAGAGTAAGTATATAAAATCAAAAGTAATTATTAAAAGACTAAAATACACTTGGGTCCAGGGATGCCAAAACTCTATGAAAAGCTTCACATCAATATCAACATAACAACGGAAAAAAAACATCGGAATTCTAACAAACTCAGAAATAAACCAGGCTCATCATGCCAAAGTAGATACCAAGAAATTAACCGGAATAATATGTGATCAAAACCCATGTACAAATAGACAGCATCCCGACAGAACGTGCAGCGGAAAATAAATAGTAAACTCCAAAACAATTGCAGTTCATATGAGGTGCCAACCTATGGATCCGCCCACGAAGAAATGTAGGCGCAGTTACCTGATTGCATTTCTGATCCACGATCAGCCAACCTGTATGTAAAGGTGAGGGGGTGAGGCCAACCACTGTCTCACCTCAAACAAATAAACCAAGGTATACATTTACAAATCAACTATAACCATATCAATACTTGGCAATTACTGCCACAGTGCACAAAACAAGCCGCCGTGCACAATACAGATTTATCTGTTAGTTATTATGCTTAATTGGATTATCAGTGCTGAAAGTTTGTTATCGTTCAATTTCGTATTATGGTTTGAGTATTTTATTATTCAAGGCCCCCTACTGTGAGTCAAGTCTCGGTAGCGCATCTGGCCAGATCCGGGTGTGAAGACCCAAGTGTCGTACCTTAGAAGGGGTAGATTCTGAGGCCAAAACCACCGGTAAACCTTGCATGGCCGCTAGCTCCCTGAGGGTGCGCTCAGACACACCTAACTGGTGCAAGTCTTCCAGGGGTGCACCTAACTTCCCCTGGGATAACCATGCTAAACCGCATAAAGTGACCCGAGGGTACCCAACCCTCCCTCGGGGCTACCGGTCAACTTCACTGTAGAATTTTAGTATTTTGTTCACTGTTATTTTTATATAGGTATATGTGTCAAACATTATGTTTCCAGGGATGTGTGAACTTTATGTATTATTTTTATATCCGGGCCTTCGGCTTATAACCTCACACTATCTCCAAAACATAATACCATGTTATATTTCATAACAAAATTATTTAATGCGTAATTTAGACATATGAGAGCAAGCAGGCACACAATTCCCATCACAACAGTTCTTTGTTTGTATCACACAGTGCAAACAAGCAGTAGCACAACAGGCATACATCATCCAACACCAAACAAGAATTTCCACATCAATTACCATTGATATTATATCCGAGTGTTGTAGGCAGTAAAGCATACAAGGGTTTATATGTCCTCACCTGGGCCATAATAATTGCCTCGAGACCCGAAGCCTCGTTCCGCCCCGACATTCCTATGTCCGTAACATCCTACGAACATACACATCATATAAGATGCTTATTCTTAACAAATACAATAAAGGCATGCCAATGATATAATCTCGAGTTTAACTCGCAACACTAAGTCCGTTACCAAAAGATCAGAGTCTAAACCCAAACTCCAGAATTCTATACTTCACTTAAATCCGATTGGAAACAATTGGGCCTAGAGTGCATTATCTATAATCTCCAAAACACACATGGGGCATAAACCCATACCAATTATTGGCCTAAGCCCAAAGTCAGGGTCTAAGCTCATAGTCTTAAGATAATTAAAGACCATTTATAAACTGATAAATCAAGTTCAAAGAATTTCCATGCGTACAAGCCACAACCTCAAAGTGAAAATCTTATTATCAATGCCAAAGAAGCCAATGCGTGTAAATCAAGGTTTCATGGCGTAAAACTCCATGACAAGCCTGTCTGATTGGAATAAATATTTTGATTTGTTGTCATGCATTGAAAACAGGTTAAAGGCACTTGAACTGCCAACTCACATTTAGTTGCTGGCTGTCAATGTTTTAGCATCAAGAGTGCGCATAAACATGATGAGTTGATGAGAATGCATTTCCAGAAAGAAAAATCATATAGGTCCATGTTTAGCGCACTAAACTCCCAAGATATGCAGTTTGCAACACTAATGTTTTTTATTGTTTCAAGATTTAAGCACAGTGGAGACCGAAGTGTCATTATTTAATTATTCCTCAGTCGATTGATAGCTTAGTGGGTACGATCAAAGCCATAGATGACAAATAAGATAAAACCCGAGGCCACACTAACCGTTCAGACTCTAAACGACCCCAACAGCAAGGCTCAAAGAAAAAAAAAAGTATACCGAGCCACAATAACTGGAGAACAAAGGAGGGTTGTTAGAACACTTACCCACCAGATTCGTCCACTAATTTTAACAACTGAAGCAGAACACCGAGCCTACAACCCTCAGCATACAACCGGATTTTGCAGAGTATCAACACCAGGTCCACACGCATCCTCCATCAGCATATTACACGAACTCGTCATTAACACAAGTCGATTAAATCGTGTTTAATTATCAACCACAAAGAGAGAAAGAAGTCAGATAGAGCAAGGGAGGGAAATATGAAAGGAAAGTAGCATCGGCCTTACCCGATAGAACCACCAAACCGGCTCGCCACTTAACATCACAAACCCAAGGACAGAGCTCAAGAGAGAAGGAGAAGGAAGGATGAGAAAACGGCACAAGGAGAGAGGGAAATGGGAAGAAAAGCGGAAGGAAAACTGTTTTAGACGTGGCCAAAACTTGTGGGCTTCAACTGATTTCAAAACAGTGTAATTTCAAAGAATACGACGTTGTTTCGTGCAATCTTTAACCACCAGGTCAACTTGCTAGTCAAAACACATCCTCCCCTTGAGTTTTAAGTTCAAGCTTGCCAAAACTACGCTGTTTTGGCCAAAATACGCCCAACACTTGTGTCTCATATGTAATTAGAATTTTATTTCAAAATAAACCTCCATCTAGGAATAAATTCCAAAAATAGAATAATAACGAATAGACAAATTTTATGAAAACTATATTTTATAAACTCAGGTATAATAATAATAATAATTCCTTTTTCCAAAATTTTTAGTAAATTTTCACCTGGGCAAAATATAGAAATTAACTATAAAATTATAAATAAAAATTACGAAAATTCGGGGCGTTACGCCACCCCCTATTGTATCCCTGATTGTAGTTGTTGTAGGACAGATTTGGGCGACGATCAACGAAATTTGCTTCCTACGAATAGTGTTTCGGGCATTCAAGGAAAGGATGAGGACCACCGCATACTTCACAGGGGTTTTGTGGATAAACAGGTTGTACATGTGCTACTTGTTGCAAGGTCTTCGCCTTAGGATCCTTAAGCTCCTTAGTGAGGGCAGCAATCTGGGCCTCCATATTAGTATTCTTGTCTACATGGTGGACGCCCCTTGTGCTGCGGCGCGGCTCATCTTTCTCAACGAGGTCTAGCATAATCCTCATGGCATCTTCATATGGCGCCTTCTTAAATTTTCCTCCAGCTGCAGTGTTGAGCGTGTGCCTATCTGCAGTAGACATAGCACCATAGAAAATACCTAATAGTGTGGGTAGACCTGGCAAAACGGGAACTGACACGACAACCCGACACGAAATTAGTAGGTATAGATCAGAGGTTTCTGACACGTTTACTTAAATGGGTCGACATAACCCAACACAAAAATAAATAGTTCAGGTCACGGGTCAACCCGCGGGTTGGCGGGTTGACCCGCGAACCTAATTAATTTACATTAACCTGCTTACAATTTACATCACTTGTTTTTATTTCAAATTTTCAATTAAGAAAAATACACAAACCCTGCCGACACTCTCCACAAACAAAAGCCACACAATTCACCTTATTATCCTCTCTCTTCCTCTCAAACACAATTCTCTTCTCTGTCTAAAAAACTCAACACACAAAAAAATCCCAAATTGTTATCGGCTCCCTCTAAAAAATCCCAAAAACTTTCTCTCCCTCTCCATGTTATTGTCTGTTACCATGATTCAAACTCTCTCTCCCTCTCTTAAAGAAATCCCAAATTGTTCTCACTGCGTCAATTTCTCTGTTAAACAAAGAAACCCGAATCGATCTCACCGTCAGGGCTTGAACGAATCGGCGCAACACGATGCAACTGCTCACCTGAAGGTTGAAGCTAACCCCAAAGCGACATCTGCTCCGCCTCTCTGGTTCTCCTCGCTGGTCTTCCAAGAAGCCCCAAATCGGAGCCGAGCCCAACACTGTCTCGCCTATCCTTCATTGCTAGCGGCACTTAGGTAAAAGATAAATCCTATTTGGGTTAGTCGAATTGAAGAAGACAGTGGGATTTTCCTATATAATTCATCATACAATATTTTTTTCTATATTATTTTTGTCCTTTATTTATTAATTTGTTTAGAGCCATTTTTTTTATAGCTAGTTTATTAGAATGATATGAATCTTCTGGTTGTATAATTCTTGCATCCAATGGATCGACAAGACATTCTTTTTCCTGTGAGTTTCTTGTTGTTTTGTTGTATCTATTTCTAATTTTTGTTGAGAATGATTGTAAAATAATATTTGAATGTATTTGGAGAAAAATCCCAAATATATTTTTTCATCTCTTCCGAATTTGGTTGTAGCCTTGAAGGAATGAATGGGTAATTTTAGGTTTCCAATTAAGTAAAATCCCAAATATATTTTTTCATCTCTTCCGAATTTGGTTGTAGCCTTGAAAGAATGAATGGGTAATTTTATGTTTCCAATTAACTTGAATTATGGAAGTAGTAAGCATATAATGTAATTAATTAGTCATTTGTGTTAAATCGCACAATTTTGGTAAATAGGCAAATAAACATGTAAATGAGTTTTGTGTTTTCTCTATTATTTGCGTACAATTTTGTAAATAGGTAACTAAATAGGTAAAACGGGTTGTGTAAAGAATCACCTAAATATTAGACTGGAAGAGTAAACAGGTTGAGCAGGTCGACCCGTGATTGACCCGTGTTTTGGCGGGTTCGTGTCGTGTCCGGCTCAAGGTTTCAATACCTGTTTACCTGTCTGACCCGACACGAACCCGACCCACGAACACGAATTGCCAGGTCTAAGTGTGAGTGGGTATACCCTGTGGCTTGGGTAGCGTCGGATGAGATCCTGGAATCGTTCACATGCCTCAGTCATAGTCTCATCGATCAACTACTTGAAGTTGCATATCCCGCTATGGAGTTCATCCATCTTGGTGTCGGGAAAGTACTTCCTCAAGAAGGCTGCCTGTATGTCGTCCCAAGTGGTGATGCTACCTGCTAGTAGTGTATTCAGCCATCTTCTTGCTCCATCTCGAAGGGAGAACTTGAACAAGTGCAGTCTCTTTGCATCCTCTGTGCAACCATTAATTTGTGTGGTAGCACAAATATGGAGGAAGTCTTTTAAATGCTGATTAGGATCCTCCAGCGGCCTGCCTCCAAACTACTTGTTCTGCACCATCTGAGATTAGTTCTGAATTCATAAGGATTTGCAATAGTGGGCAGAGCTATAGCTCCAGAGGGCATTGCATAGCTGGGCCGCATGAGCTGATGTATTGGCAGATTAGGAATATTGCCGAAAAGATCGACAAAGGCATTACCAGCAGCATTCTGATGCTGCCGCTGCTGGTTACCACGGCCTTCAGGGTTGACCAAAGGTCTCTAGTTGAGGGGGTCAACGATCACAGGATTGATGAGGTTACCCTCAGCATCCCTGGCTTGGTTTTCGTGGCCAGAAAGGATGCCGTTGTTGTCGTTATGGGCCATGGTTGCTGTCTCGGCAGTCTCCACTGCTTTCTATTGCCTTGCTTGCCTGCGATTTGCCCAAGCAGTGCCTTCAATGTCAGGAATGTGGATTAGCTCGGGACGCTGGCTCCTGGTTTGCATACACTGCTAGAGAGTCTTTAGCGGGCGCTGTTAACAACATGCCACAAGGAAACAAATACAATCAGAAAACAAAAAGAGCCTAATCAATCAAAAACACTAAGTAGTATTATTTAGACGCAGTCCCCAGTAATGGCATCAAAAACTTGTTCGTGCAAAACCGGCTGCAAGTGCACAGCGTTGCTGTACTAAACAAGGTCGAATCACAGGGACTGCGAAACAATACTGACCTTAGTCCTTTCAATCGATTAGACTATATAAAAACGATAAAGTAAAGGTCGAGATTGGGAAACAGTATTTAGAGCCGAAATAAAACCAAATAAACTATAAAAGTAAAGTAATATAGAATCGATGGGAAGAAATCAAAAAGTAAAATAGCTGGTGATGATCACTAAGGGTAGAAAACGCAGTGGTGGAAAAACCTAGGTTGTCCGGGGTTCTCTACAACGACAATGCTTAACTATAATTCAATATCCTAGTGCTTTAATTTGCCTACCTTGAAGGGAAACCTGGCCTAAAATGTTTATAACTACTGTCACGTGTAGATACAAACCTACTCTAGTTCTGGAACAACCTGCTTTCGTCAGTAGAGCTCTTTCCTAGGGCGTAGTGCCGCTGTGCCAGGCGTTGTTTTCCTCAACTAACCCTAAAGTCTCTCTCGACGATCAGAAGGGATAGAAGCTTGATGTAGAATGGTCTGAGTTCTCAGCTTCTCCGTTAGGTGCTTCACTAAGGCGTCTAGATAAGTGTTTGAGGGTGATCAAGCCTTAAACACAGTTAAGCTTCTTGCAAAACCGGCTGCAAGTGCACAGCGTTGCTGTACTAAACAAGGTCGAATCACAGGGACTGCGAAACAATACTGACCTTAGTCCTTTCAATCGATTAGACTATATAAAAACGATAAAGTAAAGGTCGAGATTGGGAAACAGTATTTAGAGCCGAAATAAAACCAAATAAACTATAAAAGTAAAGTAATATAGAATCGATGGGAAGAAATCAAAAAGTAAAATAGCTGGTGATGATCACTAAGGGTAGAAAACGCAGTGGTGGAAAAACCTAGGTTGTCCGGGGTTCTCTACAACGACAATGCTTAACTATAATTCAATATCCTAGTGCTTTAATTCGCCTACCTTGAAGGGCAACCTGGCCTAAAATGTTTATAACTACTGTCACGTGTAGATACAAACCTATTCTAGTTCTGGAACAACCTTCTTTCGTCAGTAGAGCTCTTTCCTAGGGCGTAGTGCCGCTGTGCCAGGCGCTGTTTTCCTCAACTAACCCTAAAGTCTCTCTCGACGATCAGAAGGGATAGAGGCTTGATGTAGAATGGTCTGAGTTCTCAGCTTCTCCGTTAGGTGCTTCACTAAGGCGTCTAGATAAGTGTTTGAGGGTGATCAAGCCTTAAACACTGTTACGCTTCTCTAAATCAATTCAAGGAGAAAACGAATCGAAAGAAACCAGAAACTTGAATTATAAATTAAACAACATAGTGTAGCTACATCCCATAAACCTAGATAGAAGAATTAGTTCATGGAAAAAGATAAAAACAATAAACAAAGAGTTGTCGACATTACAATTATAAAAACCTAAAGCAATTCACTTTTCTTCTAGCCTCTAGAACTCTTTTGCCGACTTCAAGCAGTAGCAAAAACGTGTCCCTTAGGGTTTTATCTCCCCACTGTTTATATCTTCAAATCTTCAATTAAAACCCTAAGTCTTGGAGAGTAAGTAATCTTTATGAAAGTGGCAAAAATAAACTTCTTTCCAAAGGAGTGTCCAAGTACATCCTCTTGATTCTCCTAGATTGTAGGTGCAAATCATCATAAATAATGGGTTGGACCAAATTTTTCTTGTCGACAGCGACGCTGTTGGCTGTCTGGACAGTTTCTTCAAGCAGCGGCGCTGCTGAACAAAAAATCGCCAAATAAGCTCCAAATTGCGCCAAATTGCACCTGAAAGCAACCAAGGATGAGAAAAGATAGTTTTGACTGAAAATGAAGTGATTTGATACCTGAATGCATGAATAATGGATGAATGCAAGGCCAAAAGTCAACAGTGTGCGCTGTAAAATATATGTAATTTCATGCTATCACTACCCTCTTACGTTCTTCGCTTCGATTGCAGTGCGGCAGCACGATGACGACTGGCGGCGGCAACGTGGGGAAGGAGAAGGAGATAGAAGAGATGTATGATGGTAGTGGCTGTGAGCGTTGAAGTGAGAGGTAAGGGAGAGAGAAGAAGAGGGTTAGGGTGAGGCGCCGTCATGTGTGGAGAAGAGAAGGAAGAAAAGAAAAGAGAAGAGAAAAGAAAAGAGGGGTTTTAGGGCTTGACCGGCCGGTCCAAAAACAGAGTCGTTTTGGACTAAGGCGCGGTCAACCCACCCTGGTCAACGTCCCCAAAGCTTTGTTTTACTTTATTATTATTTTTTCCCCCTTTATCTCCTCGAAACGACGTAGTTTCAACAAAACTACAACCAAAGTATCTCCTCAACCCCGAACTCGAAATGACTCGTAGCGGTACATCGATTTAGGACAAACCCCAAGATAAAAGACACTTAACCTAGAAAAAGAATTAATTCCATGTCCAAAAACTCGGAAATATCTCGAGGATAAAATTGGAATTAAAATTCCAAAAATTCCATAAAATTAGATTATGAAAAATCGGGGGCGTTACATTTTTGGCTTGAAGCTGATACTTTTCTCTTTACCATTGTCTGTGGAAGCAATAAATTTGTAACGCCGAAAGTGAACAATAATTTCCGACGTGAATAGTAATTCCCGGCGTAAACAGTAACCAAACAGTAAAATGCATATTTTTGACTGGAATCTTCCAAAATGCTCACACACTTGGGGATCTCTTTAAACTCCTCTCCAAACTTGATCTTTGTGTCCTCTTGAAGTTCTTGTGAAATTACTGCTTGTACGAAAACTTGAAGTTGCGCTTTGAACTTGTTAGCGCGTGTATAGTGAGTTGCACCATTTAAATGTCTCCTTAAGCTCCAATTGCGTCTTGAGCTTGTTAGCACGCGCTTTTGTAATCGGCCCCAATGGCATCCGCAACTCGCCTTTAACATTGACGTCTTCTTCATGGTGTTTAGTTCCTCGATTTGCATCAACTACTACATTAGAAAAACACCAGCACATTCTTAATGGCAATAGAAATTTGAGACAAAGTGAATCGACGAGGAGAGGAGAGGAAAGGAGAGGAAAGGGAATTGGGGAATTAGGGATTTTGAATTGGGAGATTGGAGGAGAAATTTGAAGGAGCGAATCGTGATTTTGTTTTAAATATTTAATAGGGAATAACAGAGTTGTTTCTGTTCCATTAGACAGCTAGGGGTTAGGGTATATTTTATAACTTAAAAAGAATTAGGGACCTCATAAAAAAAATAGATATTTATTAAAAATATTTTTTGAATTTTCAGGATGAAAAACAATACTGCCACACGGCCTTATGACAGAGAAACACGTGGGTATGTATTGGTGCATACCCATCAAGGGGCAGCACTGAATCATTCACCTACTCTTTAATACTATAGAATTCTAAGAGGTTGTATTTAATTTAAGAATAACTTAATGGAATATTAAAATTTTTTTAAAAAGCATTAATATAAAATATTATTGTATTTAATTAGATCATGTTTCTTGAGAAAATGCCATGTGTACAAATTGCCACGTGGCACAATAATTTCTTTTTTTCGTAAAAAAATGACACGTGTCATCTCTAGATTTCACCTAAGGTCTTTGATTTAGTATATACTCCCACCATTCTTGTTTAAGGAATCTACACACCTATTAAGAAAGTACATTAAATAGCTGTAATTTTAAGAATCTATAATACACTTAAACTAGATTACCCGAATTTAAAATTTGGATAGGTTTTAGGGATAAAGGGCAAACAAGAGAAAATCTCATTAATTATCTCTAGAATATCCAGTACCACAATTATTTTGGAACAAATTAATTTGCTTAAACGTCAATTATAATAGAATGGAGGGAGTATATATATATTGATTGACACTCAAGTTGGTTGGAATAACATTATATACATTAATTACTTTCTTAAAGAATATGCAAAATCCTTAAATGTCTAAAGTAATACTGAGGGAGAATGTATTCTAGAAAAAACTGAGAGAATGTTAGGAAGTAAGTCTACAACAGAATTCAAATGGAGTGGCTGACAATTGATTTTGTAATCTTATTTAAATAAAATGTTTTGGGAGTCCTATTCTTGGATAGATTCAGCTAAACTTATGTTGTTTTTGTCTTTGTTCCATTGCCATTTTCCAATTCTTTATGGATGATAAAGATTTCGTGGGTGGATTTTAAGAAAAAGAAAAAAAACCCCCGAAGGCCTTAAAACCATATATGATAAAGGACAGCTGAATTAAAGGGAATAATGAAATATTGCTGTTATATAACCTTATCTAAAATCCAGCAAAAAAATACTAAAAATAGCTGCAAAGTTGGAGCACTTCCAAGTTTAGGAAACTGACAATGGTTTTTATCTTAACGTAGAACTGATGGAGCACAATGGCAATTAATTAAAGAATCAAACAAAAATCTTGGTCATACCTTTGTTAGGCTAGGTTCTGGTTGAAGTTACTCAGTTTCTCCACCATCATTTTCTCATGATAGGTTTTCTGTTACAACATCAGTTTTCTAATTCCACCCAATAATGTGTTCTCCAACTCTTCCGTGTATTACCCCGAGAAAGATTCTGCATTGTCTGCATTGCGCAAGAATTTGATTTGGTTGCTTCTCTACACATAGATAGCCCAAGGTAACACAATTTCTTTTCATTCTGTTCTGCCTGCACACGAGATTTTCCTCCTAATTTTATTCAAATCAAATGTTTAAGGCTTCTTATGAATTTTTTTTGCAAGCCCTCTTTGAATGTTAGTGCAACTGGTTTTTCTTTTTCCAGATTAGCTTATAATTGGGAGAATTTGTTTACCGTCAGTTCTGGCAACCTGGAAGTTTCAATAGTGTCTCAACATTGCATTTTGCAAGCTGAGACAGAATCTGTGACAATAAGAGAAGGGCTTCCATTTCTTTGGCAATGTTTAATCGTTTTCCAGGAGCAGAGCTGGCAGAGAAACAAAATGAGGACCCCTCAACATCTAAAGCTCCTAACAGCTCCGTCACTTTCATCTACGAGGCCAATGTTGTGGGATTAAGCCGCAATGTAACAATCACATGGAGCAAGAATGTGATGAACTACTCCCTCGTCATTAGTGTAGAAAATCCTTCTGATGAATCTCAATACTATACCTGCAAGATTGATCTAAAGGCCTGGCAGTTTTGGGGCAAGAAGGGTCTAAAATCCTTTGATGTAGACGGGAAGCGAGTGGACGTTTATTGGGATTTTCGACAAGCCAAATTCTCAAGCAACCCGGAGCCTTCCTCGGATTACTATGTGGCAATGGTGTATGAGGAGGAGGTGGTTCTACTGATAGGGGACTTGGAAAAAGATGCGTTCAAGAGGATAAAGAAGAGACCGTCAGTGGTTGACCCTGTCTTGTTGTGCAAGAAGGAGAATGTGTATGGGAAGAGATCATTTTGCACCAAAGCAATGTTGCACAATGGGAGGGCGGAGCATGATGTGGCCATAGAATTCTCCTTATCCGGGCTGGGGGATCCCGAAATGTGGATTAGTGTGGACGGGTACGAGGTGATTCACGTCATGAATTTGCATTGGAGATTTAGAGGGAATGAGAACGTGACCTTCAATGATGTGGTGGTAGAGATCTTCTGGGACGTGCATGATTGGGTGTATAATAGTAACTCTACCCCTGCTGCCCCTGCCCATGGCCTGTTCATTCTCAAACCAGTAACACCAGAAAGCTGTGATGATAATGCTGCTGTTGCTGCTGCAGATGGTAGTTGCAGTACCAGTACTGGGGGAGATAGTTGCGATACACCTCGGGAGACTCCATCAGCTCCAGATTTCTTCCATGTAATCTACGCCTGGAAAATTGAGTAAATTTAAAAGCAAAGTAGGAGTAAGTACGGCCTCTTAGAAGAATTGTTCGTTGGCTTTTGCTGTTGTGATGTGAAGAAGATAGGGCTAGAAACTAGAATGGAGAAAATGATGTTCATCCCAAAAATGTAACTCTTCTAGTTGATGTTAAATCCCAAAATTCCTGCTGCCACTCATATATTGTGCTTTTTGATGCGAAATTTTCTCAAATCACCATTTAGAAAGCAACTTCTAGTTTACTTTTAATTGGTTTGAATCTGTAACTCCATCCATCTCTAAATCATATATAAAACATCCCGGACGCAAGCAATCAATAGGAATAGATTGTAAAAATTAGGATGTTAGTAGTCCTACTCAAAAAAAAAAAAAAAAAAGAGAGGGAAAAAAGTGAAGAAAGTGATTGGGAACTCTTTTTCTTAATTTCTTCTTATTTCGGAGAACTCTGAAAAAAAAAATAAACGAAAAATGGCAACATGAAGAAAAGAAACACTTAAAAATAAAATAGAACTGCAATAAAATTCCCGCCATAAATAACTCGGATTAAAGCCTTTTTTCATCTTGTGTTAGACCATAAAGTTGAAAGTCATCCTTGTATTGGTTTTGGTCTATTTTTATCCTTCTGTCTATGGGTTTTAGCTTGTTTTAATCCCACTAAATAGGTCAAAAAGTCGAACACAAGGATGAAAATAAGACAAATTTCACAAATTGAGGTATGAAAACAAGCCAAAATCTAATAGAGGGATGACTTCCAACTTTGAGGTCTAATACAGGGATGAAAAAACACTTTATTCCTAAATAACTCCATATAAAAAGGATTTCAGTTTTCAAAATTGGTTATCACGCGTTCACGGGATTTATAGTTTATCACGCGCCATCCAAATAACAAAAGTCTCTTCCTTCCCCTTCCCAAAATTAGGGTTTTCATCGGTCCCTCTCCGCAAATTGAACCCCAGAAATGGCCATTCTCGCGGGAAACCTGGCGTCCAGGATCTCGTTACGTCTTCAATTTCACGCTCTCTCTATTCCCTGGTAAATCCGCTCCCTCAATTTCCAGTGTTTTCTATGAAATTTGTTGACAATTAAAGAAAGTCGGGCTCCTTCTACCCACACCCCATCTTCGGGCTGAATTACAGTAATTAATCTTTCAAAATTTAGGGCTTGAAGCTAATAAAAAATTTAACTTCAGTTTTCCTGTTACATACATTCCTATTTGGTTCATTTCTCAATCACAGTAATAAAGCTTCTCTTGTTTTTTTTTTCTTTTTTTCTTTTTTCATTTTCCGTTAGGGTTCAAAAGAACCCAATGATGGTGTCTTTGAATGGAAGAGATTGCAGCAGTTCATCGGGGCCGGTTAGGTACATTCCCAAGAGAACTTCAAAGAAAAATGATGTGAAAAATTTGTTGCCTACTACGGGTTCAGAGAGCAGGGTATTTGATAGTGAAAGATTGGACGATGTGGAGAGAGGGTTTGTTTCGGAGAAGAAGAAGAAGGAGACGAAGAGGAGTCCAAATACAAGTAGAGCCCCCAACGAGGGTGTTATGTTGGATGATGCACAACAATGTAATCCTGGTAATTCATTACAGGAAAAAAAAAAAAAAAGGTTCTTATTAGTAGAGGCTATGGTTTTCACCATTGCAGTTTCTAGACCCATTGCTCTGGTGCATTGTGATCTTGTTTCGTGGTGAAGTAATTTTTTTCAGTTGAGACAGGAATGATGCTATAGGAATCTTGTTCTTATCTGGGGACTCTGTTTTTGTGTGCTTCAGTCTATGTGTATCTTCTTGTTCTGTGAATGAGTTGGCACCCTGTTTATGAACAAAGTTTGTGCGTCTCCTAACAACCAGGAAGAAGTTCTTCCATGAGAAGCAGCAGCCACAGTGACTTCCTTTTAATTTTATGGTCAGATGTCATTTGAAATAGAATTTAATCCAATCAGTTTGTAGTGTGCCTCAGTATCTAATATTTTCTTATGTTTTTCTCGCGTTTCCTATGGGTTTGTTTTCGTATGGTAGGAAATAGTACATGGCTAAATTGTTGCCTGTTTTGATGGAGATCTATTAAAACATCTGCTGAACTTCTGACGTTTACATGCTGACCCAAGGGCTTTCTTATGACAAGGGGATACCATATAGTCCTATAGGTTCTCATATTTATTTCTTGCTAGTTTGGCTGCTATCTTCTTGGATGCTCTTTAAGTAACTGCTCTGAGAGTTTCAAATTTTCAGAGTTAGCGAAGGACATCAATCAGAATTTTGGGGTTAATGATATTGAACTCATGAAAGATCCCAGGATGATCTATGAAGGGATAAGGATTCAGCTACAACATGATAATTCTAAGCATGACATGCAAGTAGATAAGGTTGCTGAAGAGGCAGAGAGGTTTGCAATCAAGTTACTTGCTACAAGGTTGGAACTTGATTCACGTCATTTGCTATTTAACTAAATGCATGATTGTTTCATTTCTACATTGAAATGCCAAAATTTCAGTTGTGATAATATTTCCTTGGTGGTTGCAAATATGCATTTGCAACTTTACTCTCTTATTCCTTTTGTTGTTTTAAATTCTATAAGTTTTACCTTTTCTGATTTAATCTTCTTAGTTGAAGAAAAAATATTAATGCCCGGAGCTCCATTCCGGACTCTATTATCAAGTCTTGTTATCCGTGCCCCTCTAAGTTTCTTGTTAGACCCTGCAATTGGCTGGATTGATTAAATAAATGAAGTTCTTGCTACTGGCTTTGTTTATGGGGCAAAATGTTTATTAGGATCTATGATATGCTCTTTATTTTGTTGCTGCAGAGCATTTACAGCAGTTGAGCTAAGAAAGAAACTGCAGGGAAAAAGATTTGCCCCAGCTACTGTGGATGCAGTGATAACCAGCTTCCAGGATAGGTATCCAAACTGTTTGTATTATGTGAAATATTGTGTCTGCTGTTTATACAACTTTGTTTATATTATTTGCTGCATAGGAGAAAAGGGCATGGTAGTCTTTGGGTTTAGTCACGGGGAAATTTGTGTGTTTTACCAACCACTGAAATTATCAAGATTTTTGTGGAATTTCCTGTTGTCTGTAAGTTTCTGACGTTCCCTTTTTATCATAGAGGATTGATCAACGATGGCCTTTACGCAGAAACATTTTCTCGATCTAGATGGTCATCCTCAAGCTGGGGTCCTAGAAGGATCAAGCAAGTAAGTTGTCATCTCCTAGTATTGTCTATTTTAGTATTAATTATGCTAGCTTTTTATATACTACACATATAGCTTATCGTGTTCCTTTGGCTATGCTTTCAGTGCCCTTTCTTGGCACCTGATAAATATCTCTGTAGGCTCTCTTTGTTTTCTACTGTTAGACACTTCTTTCTGTGAATGATATGTCTTACAGATTGTCATGGATCCAAACTCCTATTACCTTTTTTTTCACCTATAGACCTAGCAATCTATTCTTGTCGCAACTGATATTTATGAGATCAGTCTTTAGTAAAGAACTGCTCAGTTGCTTTGGCAGAAAAGGATTTGGTATTTTATTTATAATTTGGAATTGCAAGTTTTGTCAATTCTTCCTGTTTCTTAGGTAGATCGAGATCTGGCTTGTCACGCATGAGCAGGTAAATGGTTATTGTATTATTAAATCTGGGGTTGCGATTGAAAAACCAATCGAAAAGTTCACGGAGTGCCACATAAACAAACTTATCTTGATACATTGTAATTATTTCGTTGATGCATGGATTTGTGGATATCTCTTTCAAAGTTGTTTGTCAATTACTAATGGGTTTTGGCATGTTTCAAAAATAAAAAATGGATCTTTGCAAATCTTTTCTAATGTGAAGATATTTTATCTTTTACCAAAGAGTTTAAACGAGTATTTTCAATGGATAAATATCACAATATTTAGAACAAATTTATCATTTGCTTATGATTCATCCAATGCGTAGAACTTAAATGGAACCAGTCAAGGTAATCTTTTGCAACGATAATAAAGGTAATGGTATTGGTAATAAAAGAAACAGTACCGGTGATACATACTCTGTTTGACCCAGATATATTTTCCTGTTTTGACTTATTACAGTTTACTAAAATGTTAACCTTGACCACAGTCTTCAATCTCTTAGTTTTGCTTTAAAAATCTAAAGTATTGAAAGATATAGGTTTAGTATTCTTCAAAACATTCTTTTTTCTTTTGAAAACAGAATCAAAGTAATTATGATACTTCATATAGATTTGTCCAAACTTATATCGTGCAGGATTTAAAAACACAAGTTAAAATATTAGTTGACAAACCAAATTAACTTCAAAGTTCAGACCTTTCAGGTTTAATTACAGATCAAGATCTTCCCTCTGAATGTCATAATTTGCTTTTCAAACAAGAATAAACAGTTTTGAATTTGTTTAAGTGATTGAAGTGGGAAGAAATGAAATCCTGATGAAATTCTGAGCTGCAACAACAGAATAAGGTGTTTTTTCAATTAAAAAGGTGTTTTAACAGTTTGTATACTTGATAGTGTGCTGATGCCTGGACAAAAATCCATTATGTAGACACAAAAAGAAGTGTGATCACTGGAGCATTTATCAGAAATTGTTAGAAAAAGGAAAGCCAGCCATCAGCTTTTCTCTAGCTAGTCCACCATTCAATCCTAGGGTCTGATACTGAGACCTGCAACAAAAAATATTGTGTCTTCACCACTTGGGGTGATTTCTTTGAGATTGTAACCATGTCTAATTTCATTATTTTCTTAGGAATGGAGTTTGGTTGAATCCTGTTACTATGCAAAAGTGTGGAAGTTCTTTGCACCCACTCTGCTATGGATTCAGGAGAATGTGGTAACTAACTTATTTTTAATCATTTCTACTCAATGCCATTTGGAAGACAATTAACCTTGTGGAAGTAACTGCAGTCAAATGCAGTGAAACATGATCAATATAGTCTTGATTTCAAATGCTTTGGCACTAAAATGCCACATAACTTCGTGGCCCTTAGGCACTTGCAAACGACCAGAAAGTATATGCAAGTACACGTATGATTTATATGATTATGCTGTGTTTAGTGGTGAGCCAGAGTTTTAGTAGATAAGCACCATTAAGTGGATCTTTATGTGGTAGTAAACCATATCTAGTATCTGTTGTTTTCCTTGAAACTTGTTGACCACTAAGTTGGAGCATGATCACTTTACCAGGCATTGTTGAACAGGGGAGTGAATAAGGCCGATACAGAGAACGCACTGAAGCTGGTCTTTCAGGATGGTAAATCTGAAGAACAAGAATCAAAACTGGGTTTATCAAAGCTTTCTATGGATCATCTACTGATTCAGGCTTCAAAGCAGTGGCTCCGGGGTCAAGACGTTCCTAAGGAGACCCGCAAATCCAGACTTATTCGGTGGCTTCAATACCGTGGTTTCAACTGGGATATTATTAGCTTTGTTTTGAAGAAGATGGAGTCTCAGAATCCTTCCAGAGCGCAGTGAGGATTTTCCCCAGTGCGACACAAGGAATATGTGTCATTCCTGATTTGGCAGATTTCCATTTTGTCACTTGAGTGCAAGTTGCCTAATGTGGATAGGGTCACTGCCTCCATTGGCACACATTGTGGCCAAAAAGTCCAACACTTCAGCTCTCAACTGTGCAAATTTTCCAGTTGCGTCAGCCAGACCCAGTGCCATCTAATCTATGTCGAATGAAGCCCACGTTATTGAGGACAGATCACCGAGATAAAGTTGCTAGTGGCGCCACTAGATATTGTTGATCTACGTTGTTTTTACTGATAACGGGAGTATTCATGCATCCATGAAGTGCAATATCTCAATTGTATCTTGGTTTTATTGGTGCATACTGTAAAAGGTGTTTAAAGGTAAATATAATTACCTAGTTACTGGGCACATAATTACAGCATGCGCACTAGCTACTAACAAAATAATGCAGACTTTGCAGTTCAATAAAAGAGAAAAGACGAACTTTCATGTGGGTATCAATACCTTTGCATGTGAGCACAGTTCCTTACATATCATTATCTTGCAATTTAAAACAGGCATGATGGTCCTGCTAGTGCATGTGCTTCTGAATTAAGACATACAGAGACTTCTAAACCAAGTCTTATTATGCTCAAAGAAGGGTAATTGTTTTATAGCTGGAAAGTCTCTCTCGTACAGCACATGGACACGTGATGCAAGGAACGTAGGGTCATGTGAGCACTGCTGGGAAAGAATGGTTCTATTTGTCAGAGAGGGAGAGAAGAGAGATATAAGAGAGTATCCATTCCTTGCAATAAATTCTAATTACATAGGTCCAAAAGAACCAATCATTGGTCCAGTTTCTACATGCCCTGCAGTCATTCTTTTAGCTCCCAAGTAACAGTTGCCATCATCTCTACTCCACCTAGATAATCCATCCCCCTAGTCTTGGAGCTATCGAACAACTTTCAACCCCTTGAACCCACAAGAATGCTCTTATTCTTGTTGTTACCTTCGTTACAGTGACTCAACATAAACTTAATAAATTAGGTACTGTAATCTACACAGACCAGATATACTAGAATTACTGCAAACACTGGGAAAAAGTTACACTAAGATTGTTTCTTCTTCTAATGGGTTTCTACTGTGGTAAGAAAACATGAGGCACTTGAGATCTCTTTCAAATCTTTGTCCAGTTGGTTTACTTGCCTAGATTGAATCATCAGCGAAAGCAAAAGAACAGTTAGAAGATCCTTGTGAAACGACAATCCTAGCAGGAGGAGACGAGTGGGGAGGTGGAGTTGTCAAATTCGCCTTTGACAGGTCACCATCCGGCCTCAGGACCTCAACATTTCGGATCTCCTTGAGCATAGCCACAACATCCTTCATGGTTGGACGATCATCAGCCCTGGTACTGATGCACAGAAATGAAACAGCCAGTGTCTGGAACATCTCATGCACTGTGGGGTCAGCCCTCCCTCTAAGCTTTGGGTCAAGAATGTCAAGCGGGTCTTTCTTGCTGGCCAAATGTTCCCTAGCCCACTGAACCAAGTGTGCACCACCAGGCAATGTTGGGTCTAGTGGGTGCCTTCCTGTTAAAACCTCTAAGACTACCACTCCAAAACTGTACACGTCGCTTTTCTCAGTAATCCGCTGCACTGATGCATGCTCTACAAGAAAAAAAAAAAAAAAAGGAATGAAAACCAAGAATTTTAAGCATTAAGATTAGTAACTTAAAGTTATAATATTATGATTCACTCATAATCGAACAAAACCAACAGTTAATGAATCTGATAAAATCTAAGCTAATACAAAAAAAAAGTTGTACCTGGAGCCATATATCCGTAAGAACCAGCAAGGTGAGGTCTAGGACTCGGCTTAAGCAAATCTTCACTGGTATTGGTGTTGGCTACCCTTGCAAGGCCAAAGTCACCTAGGTAAGGTTCATAGCATGCACCTAGCAGCACATTCATGGCCTTGACATCCCCATGCAGGATAGGAGGCACACAATCATGGTGCAAATATGCAAGTGCATGAGCCACACCCAACAAAATCTCGTACCTAGTTTCCCACTCTGCTCCTCCTCCTTTTCCAGCTCCATGGAGCAGGGAGCTCAAGCTTCCATTTGGTAGATAATCATAGAAAAGCAGCTTCAGATTCCGGTTGGATCCCCAGCCCAAAAGCCTGACAATGTTTCGGTGTCTTATGGAACCAAGTGTCTGAATCTCAGAATTGAAAGCTCCATACTCTTCTGATGACCACATTTTCTTCACCGCTACAGCCTCCCCGCCTGGAATCCCCACCCTATACACAACTCCTGAGCTTCCCGTGCCGATCACGCTGGCTGAAGTTAGATTTCGGACAATGTCATCAATGGAGAACTCGAGTTTCTGATACAGGGTTATCTCCCAGCTACCATCTTCCATCAACCCATCATTTCCAATACGGGCACGGACTAGCATGTAGATTGCTAGTAGTATAAGCACTGCACTGGCACTAAGAAGAACAGACATCACAAGCCTCATCTCGGATCTAGTCTTCCCTGAGCCTCCTATTCCATCTGCGGGTGTTACAACCCCTCCGGCAATATAAAGGCCTTTGTTTGAAGCAAGGTCACTCAGTGGGAGCTTTCTGAAAAATGGGGTGTTAGGCAACTCCCCGGAGAAGTAATTGAAGGAAACATTAAGGGAAACAAGATTTTGGAGGTTTGCAAGAACATCTAAGCTCCCTTCAAGCTTGTTGTGGGAAAGATCAAGTATTCCAAGCTTGGTGAGACCCGAGAATTGGTCAGGGATCACCCCAGAAAACTGGTTGTAGCTAAGATTGAGAGAGATTTCCAGGGCTGGGATTTTACCAAGTTCCTTTGGAATTTCTCCCGAGAAACCGTTGTCTCCCAGGTTTAACATTTGCAGCTTGCTGCATGCTAATATCTCTGCTGGAACGCTTCCTGATAGCTGATTCTTTCCCAAACTGAGCTTGGTTAGTTCAGTCAATGAGCTGATGCTTCTTGTAAGAGCACCTGTAAGCCTATTGTCGGAGACGTCCACAAACTGCAGGGTTGTAGGCAGAGTATCCGGTACAGAACCGGTGATCCCATTGGAATGGAGATCAAGAAACTCAAGATTCTGGCATCCGGATAATGATGGCGGGAGTCCTCCAACCAGAAGATTCTTGCTCAAATCCATGAAGTTGAGGCTCTTTAAGCTCCCAATCTCCGATGGAATAGTACCCCCTAGCCTGTTCCCATTCAATCTCAGCCTGTACAAGTTGGTACAGTTCCCTATATCAGGTGGTATAAACCCAGAGAGATCATTTGAAAGGAGCAGTATCTTAGTGAGATTTTGCAACCCAAATATCTGCTCAGGTATTGAACCAAAGAGATTGTTGTATGACAAATCAAGGGCCTGCAGATTTTCGCACCCTGAGAGGGACTCTGGAATATTGCCCGTTAGATTGTTCTGCCAGGCAAAGAATATAGTCAAACTCTTTAGGTTCCCGATAGCGGCTGGAATCTCACCGGAGAGTGCGTTGTTGTCTACTTCGAGATGAGTGAGAGCTGTACAGTATGTGATTTCAATAGGTATGGAACCGGATAATTGATTAACGCTTAGCTGAAGCTCTTCAAGCTTCACGAGGTTGCCAAAACTTCTTGGTATGCTTCCTCTCAATAGATTTTCTGATAAATCAATCACTGTGAGCTGGGTGCAGCTTCCAAGCTCATCTGGGATTGTTCCCACCAAGCTGTTCTGCCATAGGAGTAGACTCTGAAGCTTGGGGAGCTCTCCAATCCGCCTTGGTATCGGACCGGAGATAGAATTCTGATACAGGTACAAGTTCTGCAACTCGCTGCAGTTTCCAATCTCTTCCGGGATGGGAGAGGACAAGAGAGCTGTGTAAATGGCTATGGTTTGGATTCTTTTCAGCTGTCCAATGGACGCTGGAAGACTCCCTGAAATGCTGGTTTCGGCTAGGCCTAAAACGACCAAGTTGGTGCAATTCCCAATCTCCTGAGGCAGCTCACCTTTAAGATTCTTGTTTCCACCTGCTCTGAAAATTTGTAATCTGCTTAATGCCCCAATGCTTCTTGGAATCTCTCCGCTCAGCTGATTGTCGTATAGCGTCAGATACACTAGACTTGAGAGGTTGCCGATGTCAGAAGGAATTCCACCTTCAAGGAAATTTGTGTTGAGAGATAAACTCTGCAGCTTGCTTAGCCCGCATATTTCCTCTGGGATTTCACCCGAGAGAGAATTGTCACTGAGATCAACGAGACTGAGCTCCTCATATTGGCCGAGCTCCTTTGGAATCGGGCCGGTAAGATTGGTTGATGAGAGGATAAGCGTCTTCAGGGAAGTGAGGGGCTGAAGATTTGAAGGCAGCGGGCCTTGCAAGTTTACTGCTTTCAAGTTTATCTCCACGACCTGGCCATTTGTGTTGCAACGGACCCCAAACCATTTGCATGGGATTTGGTCTGTTGGATGCCAGGACTTCAATGCATCCGTGGAGCTGTTTAAACTGTGCTTCCATGCCAAGAGAGCCTGGCCTTGTTCATCAATGGAGTGACTACATTGAAACAAGAGAGAGTTTATTGCTAGAAGTAAGGTGAAGGAGAAGATATTGGGGGAAGAAAGTAAGAGATTCCTTAGAGGTGCAGGCATTGCTGCGGGATGAGAACAGTTGATCTGTTTCGGGATTGTTGAGGGGAGAACCCCATGTTTTGTTTATAGAAGAAAAGCAGAAGATCTGGATCCGAGACCACCTTCTTTTTTCTTCATTTTCTCCATTTTTAATGTTTAACTTAGTATAGTTGTTAATTGGGAGATGCAGATGGATGTTTGGTTTTATTTATCTAAGTGGATGTTTTTCTATGGACCGTTGTTTCTGCTGTCAATTACCAAGCAAAGTCTGTTTGTGCTTACCTTTCTTATTATCAATTGGTGCTTGTTATTCTGTGTAAGTAAACACAAGTTGCCTAGTTTCTTTTACCATGAGTGAATGGCCCAAAAAGGAAGCAAAAAAATACATAAATGTGGTGCTGAATGACTTGTAAACAGAATTTTCCTTTCTCACAATCCACTTTTTAGAGGCCTTCTATCTGGTTTCCACTTTTCCTGTCATGTAGAACTCTCTTGTTTCCTCTTTTCTAGCCAGGTAATAGTCAGTTGAGAAAGCAAAAGATATATATTTCCCAAAGATTTTTGGATCCATTAATATATATGGTTAAATAATAAAAATCAAGTTCTTGTTACTATTACTAATGTTCAAAGTGAAAGACCAGCATTGAGCTTATCCTGCTGGATTAAGAGCTTTGCCGTGGGATTGATGGATTGGTACATCAGATAGTGATGGCTTTAAGATCAAACCAACTTGACACAGCAACCATTGGATGGCTTTCTCAGGATTCTGATAAATCAAGTTGATTGTGTCCTCCCAATAATCCAAAACTGGAGGTGGTCCATCAATTCATGTGGTCACAATTCCTAATAGCAATCAGATCCGTTAACTGCTGTGATTTCACACATCCTTCCTTCCAATGGATTCCAGGACCTTTTATTACACTGTTCTTGTCTAATCTTGACTCCTATACACTCTATACTTGAATGACATGCAAAAAAAGCAATCAAATAATGTAACAGTTGTGCATAGTAGTAGGCTTATAAATAGTTATACATCAAATATGAGATTTGGACTAGAAAAAAGTCAACGGGGTTATATTTGTATCTGTGGAAGTTTACCCACCAAGTAAAAGAACATTAGACTTCTTATGTCACTCACTAGTAGAAGTAATTTGCTTGCTTTTTGGAAGGAACTGTTACCAGAGTTATTCCAGGTAAACTTCTTTTTTTTTTTTTTTTAATTCTTGGGGAAAAAGTGATTGGTGAAGATCTATATTGGTTTTTGTTTATTGATGTGTTGAATGTGTACGTGGGATCTAAAAGTAGTAGACTAGTAGTGATGTGCACATGTAGGCAAAGAGATATGTGAAAATTATAAGGTTTATAAAACCTGCAAATCTGGTGATGCTGTCGGGTGGTCTTTGCTGTAAAGGATTAAAATTATAAGTGGAGAAAACTGAACATTGGCCTCACGTGTTAGGGACAACTTCATCCCAACTAAATAGTTGTTAATTTAATTGACTATTATAGATTATTCTCTGCATCCACCCACTATCAACCCAAAAGAACTAGACACCAACAAAGAGTGCTTTTTGTATGAGCAGTAGATAATGGGGTTAGCACTTTGTGACATGGTAATTAGCATTACTAGGTCGTCACCGGTACACCTAGAAATGTTTGGATTAAATTTTTAAGACTTTTCTTGTGAAAGCATTCTGTTTGTTTTTTATTTATTTTCTGGGCATAAAGTGACAAAATTTTTTGTTCAAAATTAATATTTCATGGCTAGAGAGGTAAATCACTGATGTGGCTCTAATGATTTCAAGTGTGAAGGCTAATGTTCTCAATTTTTTTTTTCTTCTGCAAAAACAGTGGATTTTTTATAGCATGGATATAACCTAGGCCCAGTTTTATTTGAAAAATATTGTGGATACCTCATTTGTGGGATAAATGAATTAATTAGTTAGTCTTCCCAGAAAGTAATGGTTCTCACCAAATGAAGGAGTCCCAAATGCTAAGTGATGGCGACGGGTCTGAGACAAGTGATATCATTTTCCTTTTATTAAATATAAGAAGGAAAATTATGAAGACTGCACAAAAAAGTGATGGGAACTTGACACGATCGCGTACTGTACCTTAGACATCCCAATCCCGTCCATCACTTATTGGCAAATTTGTTTTACCAGTGGTGTCATAATCGCTCTGTCGGTCCACGCTCCGGACATTAAACCCTCCTCATAGGAGAGACCCGGGGCACGAACGGACCTTGCCTTTTGTGGAGAGTATCTCCCCTTTTGTGGAGAGTATCTGTGAGACTTGATATAAGAGCTAAAGCAAAAAAAGTACAAACTTACATTAAAAGAAGAGACAGGGGAGGGACACTGCAGCACATTTAGAAGTACGAAATACCATAGTGATCGTGAATGGCCCGGTCCCCTTCTTCAACCTCCTTTTAATTTACTTTCTTGGTAATTAAAAGCAACCTGAGAAAGCTTTCCCTGTCTTAGAAATAAAGGCTACGTTTGTTTCAATTATTTTGGTGATCTGTCTTTCTAATTTCTAGCTAGAATTAGTGCGTGGTTAATTGATCTTTCATGAACTCGCCCACAATGAGGCCATAACATAGGCACTAGGTTGAAATTGTAAGTTTTGTGATTTTAGAAAACCATTGTTGCTATTTAGTGCAGGAAGATTGCAATTTGAAGATGAAGCAGTAATCAGATCTTAGCACATGAATATGATCTCAGATAGCTATGACACAACATTTTTTGTCTCTTGAGATTCTTAAGCATGAGAGGCTGGAACATGATCATGACAATGGCTGAATATTAAAAGGCATAAATAGAGTGCATGATTGTGATCCAATCTTGCTGGCTTTTCTGAAGTTTGGACATCTACTCAATTAAGAAATCAATGAAAGTTGTACGAGACGACCATGTTAGTGGGTGAGTGAGTGCTTTATCTTGAAGCGCCATGTCACTTACCTCTCTTAGTGGTGCAAATTTTTTTAAAAAAATTAGTTTCAGAATTGTCATTTCTGATCTTGGCATGGAGAATGGCACATGACCGGGCTAATCATTGTAGAAATTAATTTCCTTGTTACGGAGAATGAGTGACCTCTATAAATAATTTATAGAGCAATTCATTTGTCTTTTTTGGTTGCCTTGATTCTAGTAGCTATTATTGATTGATGGAGTACTGCTGTACTATGCAATTTAGTATTAGCAATGAATCTAGAAAGATTATTATTTGGAGAAACTAATGTTAATTATTTTACAAAATCTTATTGAAAACATATATGTATTATACCCCAACAATAACATTGCACTTTCCCATACAAAAAACAAGTAACATTGTACCACCAACATCGTTTTCTAAATTCAAATGATGTGAGACAAAATATTTTTTTTTAGTTTGGAAATAAAAGATGTGTTGCATATAGATTTCTGATCATCCTTGGTTTGATCCCCGTGGAGATCCTCAAGAAAGGCTGAAAAACATCCATTGACATAATTTTTTTTTTAACAAATATGAGATGTTAAGTGAAATAGAATTAATACAATCTCTTTGTGATTTTAGGCTTTTAACTTTTTTGAGTAAATTGAGCTTCAAACTTTTACGAATTTATACAATCTCTACGGCATAAGCTAGAGTTGGTGTCATTTAAGTAATGATGACATTTTTAAAGAAAACAATAAAAAGTTAGAACTTTTTTTTCATATATTATAGGCCCAAATGTGCCTAAGAAGAGAGGAGTGACCAAGAGTGTGGCGCAGCGGATGCACACTCTCACCGTGCGGCACAAGCAAGATCGTCCCTTAACTTGTAAGTCTACCACACGCAAACACAACGAAGAGAGAACAAAGAGAATAATAAAGCAAGAGAAATAATTGGGAGAAGACTCGGTACTATTATTAATAAACCATCAACAATAATACATGCCCAACAACCCCCCCTCACGCGTCCTATTTATATAGGTGCCGCAAGGCTCTCTCCTAGTTTGACAGTGCTAAGTAATCCTAGTCCAACACAAACTCAGTTTACTTAACCCCCACACAAACCCAATCCTAATACAACAAGGTTAGCTACTCTTAGTCACAATAGGATTCCTACCAACACCCAAAGTAGTGTCCCAACCCAACTCAAACTCCTATGCACACTAGGATTCCGGACTCCTATGCGCACTAGGATTCCGGGGTCGTGACATTCTCCACCACCTAATCTTGCAACGCCCTCGTTGCAACCCGATGATGCACCACAGCTACTCGACCCTCGAATAGTCGCTTCCGATGTTCACGCTTCCACTTCGCTTTGTGAAAATCCTTCCACTCCTCGAAATGCCAAAGCCAAAGAACCATCGAACAAAACCCATGCTCATGATCAAACCATGACTCGTGCCCAGCCATATCCGGTTCCCAATCACTTGCATGCCCACTTGAACTTCGGCTACAATCCCCGCAACCTTGAACAAGTGAAACCCGCTGCTCATCTTGTAATCCCATGACTCCAAGCAACGTCCTTGTACTTGTATCCCGTCACTCACTATGTAATCCTATGGCTCCAAGCAACGTCGCTGAACCCGTCTCTACCCCGAGAACGTGTCCGTCCGCATACCCGCGCACCCGATGTAAGAACCTACACCGTACCCCAAGCTTCATGCCAACTCTGCCCGTTGTGCATCCCTCGTTAGAACCCTCTCCACCACCCGAGCCATCACAGTCCCTTGTGAATGAAGAGCACCCGATTTCTGTCCCGAAACCGACCCGTGAAAGAACTATACCTCGCTCCCTCAACAGTCCCTCAATCCTGGATAAGCCATGAATGTCTGTCTTATCATGCCATGCAAACCCGCACCCAGCACCAATGAACGTCCCAACACCATGTCCACCATCCATAGAATGAGTCGCATTCGCACCCGCCAACCGTCGTTTGTATGTGTCCAGGATTTCCGTAAAATCCATCACAGCAACTCTCCAATCCGGCGTCAATCCACAACAACCTTCTTGTATGCCACAAAATTTCCACGCAACCCGTCCAAGCTTGCCAAGTGCAACTTCGAACGAAGCTCTCCACACCCGCAATTCACCAAGGACTCCCTGCGCAATTTTGCTCCAGCAACCAAGTCTGACCTTGCAAAATCCCCTCCTAGATGCTCACAAAGTATCCACACTCCTTGCTGTCCAAAGTTCTCTCCAATTGCACTCCCAAGAG
>JAKUCV010004954.1:31664-63182 GCA_028386065.3 Turnera subulata
TCACGCGTCCTATTTATATAGGTGCCGCAAGGCTCTCTCCTAGTTTGACAGTGCTAAGTAATCCTAGTCCAACACAAACTCGGTTTACTTAACCCCCACACAAACCCAATCCTAATACAACAAGGTTAGCTACTCCTAGTCACAATAGGATTCCTACCAACACCCAAAGTAGTGTCCCAACCCAACTCAAACTCCTATGCACACTAGGATTCCGGACTCCTATGAGCACTAGGATTCCGGGGTCGTGACAAAATGTGCCTAAGAAGAGAGGAGTGAATTAGGCTTTAAATTTTTTCGACTTAAGCTCAGATATGATTTTTGCTAAAACCACGTGCTGGACTGCAGTAGTGAGATTTAAATAAAGAACAGAAGTAAGGTAGGGAAGAGAAGTGGACACAAGCGATTGTAGAGTGGTTCCCCCTCACTAGGTACCTCCATTACCTAAAGGACACTCCTTTAAAATTTCAAACACTCACTATCCTTAAGTTTTTGCGGGTTCAACCTTAACCTTAACAATTCACAAGTTTTTCTAAGCTAAGCTCAAACCTTTACCAGCTTTTCATACGCTAAGCTCTAACCTACTCTTAAAGCTAATCCTAGACTTGAGTTCCCAACAAAACTAAACCAAGTCTTGCATACAAACTACCCTTTCAATAAATGAGATTACAACAATGAAACCAGATTAGAAACCACAAGTGTAAGCTCAAATTTCAAACTGAGATTTGCTCAAATGAATCTTCAGAGGTGTTTTGAACCCTATTATATAGTTTTGAGTTTTGGGGGGAAGTGTCTCGACGGCTCTTTGAATCCCTTAGTTGACTTCAGTTCACTTGCACATCAAGTTGATGGTCGCGACAAAACCATTATGGTCAGCATGTATATGAATGCTCTGACTATTGGATTTAAGTCCTTGTACCTCCCCTACATGCTTGAGCTCCCAAAGAGTAGTTTCCTCTGCTCAGCATAGATAGGTGCTCCATGTTGTATCAACTCAGGTGGTTGTTCCTCCTTTTCTTCAGATGTGTCATCAATGCTTGTGACCTGTGGTTGATCTTCAGGAGTAATATCTGAATCTATATCATCACTTAGATCACACAGGTCAATCTCATCAAAAGCAATATGCATAGTTTCTTCAACAACCATAAATCTCTTGTTATAAACTCGATAGGCTTTACTTGTTATAGAGTAACCAAGAAATATTCCTCCATCTGATTTAGCATCAAATTTGTCCAGGTTATCCTTTGTATTCATTATATAGCATTTAGAACCAAAAACCTGAAAATAACCAATGCTTGGTTTCTTCCCAAACCATATCTCATAAGGTGTCTTTTCAATCAAATGACGCAAGGATACGCTATTTAAAGTGTAGCATGCTGTGTTCACACCCTCTACCTAGAAATGTGCTGGTAGCTTATGCTCATTAAGCATAGTTCTAGTCAATTCTTGCAAAGTTCGATTCTTCCTTTCAACAACCCCCATTTTGTTGAGGTGTTCTAGGAGTCGAAAAGGTGTGGAAAATGCCACTTTGCTCACAGAAGTGATTGAAGACAAGATTATCAAATTCTTCTCCATGATCACTTCTTATTTTTGAAATCCTATAACCCTTTTCATTTTGTAAACGCCTAATAAGAGTGCCAAATTCATAACATGCATGATCTTTTTGAGCAAGAAACAACACCTATGTATACCTTGAATAATCTTCCACAATTACAAATGCATAACTCTTACCACCAAGACTCATAGTTTTCATGGGACCAAACAAGTCAATATACAACAATTTAAGAGGTCTAGATGTGAAGATAGTATGCTTGGGTTTAAAGGAACTTTTAACCTATTTTCCTAGCTGGCATGCCCTGTATGTGGTTTTTTTTTCTCATATTTCAGCTTAGGTAATCCTTTCAACAACTCCTTAGTGGACAATTTTGAGATAAGTTCCAAGTTGGCATACCTTAGCCTTCGATGCCACAATGTAGGAGTTTCTGTTCTTGCACTTAAACACTTGAGCTTAGGGTTAGAAACATCATTTAAAGATATAGAATAGATATTGCCTTTTCTGGTTTCTGTGAAAACCACATGGTTTTCATCATCCGAATATACTAAACATTTAGAAGCTTCAAAAATGACCTCATATCCCTTATAACATAGTTGACTAACACTTAACAGATTATACTTAAGATTGTCAACAAGACATGCTCAATAGAAGGGTTAGAATCAATATTACTAAAGCCAAGGATTTGTTTTTTAGATCTGTCACCAAAAGTTACCTTTCCACGGCCCTACTTGGTTAGGGATGAGAACATGGATGATTCACCAGTCATGTGCCTTGAACACCCACTATCTACGATCCATTCATCCCCAACAAACTGTCAAAACAATCAAGTTTTAGGTACCCAAACTACTTTGGGTCCTTCAGGTTAAATCTGCTTCCTTTTGGAACCTACATATATTTTACTTGACAGCCTCTTTTCCTCAACATGCATGTTCTAATTCCATAGCCAACCTTTCCACTATAATGACATGTAATATGAGGTGCATTAGAGCTATGAGAATGTTCATGCATGTTTTTCTTAGCCAGATGCACATGCAGGTTCTTCCTAGGTCTATATAGCATACTCGAACTAGCTTTAACAAATTGCATAGGCAGATTTGGTGTGTTAAAAGCAACATGAGTAGCATATATTCCTTCTTTTTGTTCTGAATCCCTTTGTTGTCCTAGCAACAAATTTACATTATCAGTTCCATTAGTGAATTTCTCAAGAGAACATTTCAAATCCTCAACACTCTTCTTCAGCATATCATTCTCTTTCAACAACTTGTTACACATACCAGTATTACTAGCAATTTTCTTTTCATGTTCATCATGAGCATCTTGCAAGACAAGTTTTTCACTTTTCAAGTTTTCACAGATTTTCAAGGCATCAGAATGTGCACGATCAAGTTTTTTATAAGCATTCCTATCAGCTTCAGCATCATATTCTAGAATGTCAATTCGTTTTTTATATTTTTTGTTTTTCTTAAGAACTTTCTTATAATTATCATGCATCTCACAAAAAGCATCTTGTATTTCATCAATAGTAAACTCAGTAGAGTCATTTAGCTCAGATTCTCCATAAGCCATGAAGTATAGATTTGTTGTCTCCTCTATGTCTAAATCACTTGAGGAATCCGAATCATCCCGAGTGATAACATATGGAATTTCACCCTTAGCCCAACAGCAAGATCAAGTCTTAGGTCCAAGCCCATCCTGGACCACCAAGGCTAAGGTCCAGGGAGAAGCCTTAAGTCCAAGCCCGCCCAAGACCTCCAAGGCTAAGCTTCGTATGACTAAGTCTAGCTTGGACCACCAAGTCTTAGGTCCAAGGCAAGGAATTATGTCCACACCAAGGGGCTGAATTCCCCTATAAATAGACCTTCTGTACAACATCTCAAGGTACCTTGCTCATTCATCTAAATTCTTACTCTCTCTCTTGCCTCCTCTCTCTACAAAATCCTCTCTCTGACTTAGGCATCGGAGTGTCAACCGGGGTCACAAACCCTGGACCTCCCCGGGTCCTGCTCTTTGTTGGTCTTTGCAGGTCATACAGGCAACCTTCCCAGGTCCTACTCTCTCCAGGTCCTAGTCTCTACTGATCCCTGTAAGTCCTACAAGCACAAGGACCTTCCCAAAGGCATCATCCATATAAAGGTAAATCCAGTATTTTTACATTGGCGCCGTCTGTGGGAACTGGACGAAAAGTCATGGCTTCTCTACCTCAGGTATTATGGTGTATCCCATCCTAGCGGGTCTAGAACCAACGAAACTCCAGACATCGAGGGACCTCTGGCCGATGGAGGACCTTAGGCAGATGAAGGACCTCCGACAGTTGAAGGACCTCCGGCCAATGGAGGTATGTTTACGAACACGATCTTAAGACCTTCGTGGTGCCAAAAATATTCCTATTAACACTAGTGTAGGACCTACGCCCAATACAATCTTGGATCCCACCGTAAACGTGGAGTCAGAACTATTCCGAGTAATACTAGTATTGGATCTACGTCTAGTCCAATCTTGAATCCCACCAACGGTGGAGTCGGAAAATTCCAAGTACCTCCAATACTGCTAATCAGCAAAGTAATGAAATAGTAACATGGGTGGAGCTTATGCAATTTAGGCAAGAAATACTAGCAGGTCTGCATAACTTATGAACCTATCACCCATTAGGGGATACTGCTGAGATAGCACATGAACAAAAGAGTTGGGAAAAAAAGCCCAAGCACCCTCATTAAAATGAGGAAGAGTAAGGTTTTGAATCAGGCATGGCTATCCGCCTCCCCTTCACTGTAAACGTAGAGTATCCTGAGGGAGGTTAGAGTGTGTTGTCGGAATCAACATGTTATTAAAGTGTATAAAAGGCCTTTCAATACAAGGACCTAGGACTTCTAGGTCCTAGGATCTCCACGAGGAGGCTCCCCGGTCCAAGGGACCTCAACTCTAAGATTTCTTAGAAGAGGCATTAGCCACATCAAAATCTTATTTAAATAAGGTGATCTGTGTGATAGAGTCACCTAGAGTTGAAGAGAAATAGAGATTTACAAGGTCCTTCTATAGGAAGACAAGGGGCTATGAAGGAAAGATGAGGAAATTCAATGCCCAAGTATTACACCTGTAGGTCCTTCACTCGTTTAACAAATGCTTGAGCACAGAATGCCCGATCTATTGGTAAGGCTAGCGTCCAACACAACTGTCACGACCTTGGTTGTTCAATGAAACGAGGACCTTACAAAAATAAGAAAGATGGAGGAGCTAGAGGTCACACCACACCATGAGCTTGAAAAGTTTTTCCATGTAACTTTGTAAAAGTCCTCTTTCTTGTGTTGGTGGCCCCGTCCAACTCAAGTTTTTACTCTTATGGAGAAAAGATCTCATTTTTGTAATGAAAGCAGCAGCATCTGAAGTGATACCGCCCTGCCGAATCAAAGTGTCTACATGAAATGAAGAGGTCATCCATCTCTCTCAGAGGGGTCCCTTAGGACCAACGTCCTTTAAAAGGAGCGGACAAATTCCTTTTTAATATGGGAATTCTCTTCTAGCAAGCTTCACATATTAATCTCCTACTCAGTGACTCGATCTCCCTCTGCCCTTTACCTGTCCTAAACCCAAAGCCCCCAGCAATGACAGCAAAAACTTACTCCCCTTACAAAAAAAAAAAAGGTATCCAGAAGACGAGGTAGGTAGCGATATGCTTTTCAAGACCTGACGTCATTCATCTAAATCGGAAGTCCAACTTCCTTGAATTCCTCAAATCGGAAGTCCTACTTCCCTGAATTTCCACGTCTCAACCTTAAATCGGAAGTCCTACTTCCTTGAATTCCTTAAATCGGAAGTCCTACTTCCTTGAGTTCCGAAGTCTCAAGCTTAAAATGGAAGTCCTACTTCCTTGAATTCCGAGGTCTCAACCTTAAATCGGAAGTACTACTTCCTTGAATTCCGCAGTCTCCACCTTAAATCGGAAGTCCTAGTTCCTTGAATTGCGAGGTCTCAACCTTGATACGGAAGTCCTACTTCCTTGAATTCCACGGTCAGCAAACCTTAGAACCTAGAAATGGAGGTCCTACCTCAGTGAAACTAGAGGTCCTGCGCCATTGAGACATAAGTTACACTTCCTTTCATAGCACGGGGTCATACTTCCTTAAGAGTGGAGGTCCTACTTCCTTCCTGGAACGGAGGTCATACTTCCTTGAAGAGTGGAGATCCTGCTTCTTTCCTGGAACGGAGGTCCTACTTCTTTCCTGGAACGAAGGTCCTACTCCCATGAGAACAGAGGTCCTACCTTTTTCCTGGAACAGAGGTCCTACTCCTGTTAAAGGAGGTCCTACTTCTCTCCTGGGAGGGAGTTCTTATTTCCTTGAAGAGTGGAGGTCCTACTCTTTTCCTAGAACCTCCAATAAGTTACAGGAAGTCCTACTTAAGAGTTGAGGTCCTACTTCCTTCCCGGAACGGAGTTCATACTTCCTTGAAGAGTGGAGGTCCTACTTCTTTCCTGGAACGGAGGTCCTACTCCCATGAGAACTGAGGTCCTACCTTTTTTCCTAGAACGGAGGTCCTACTCCTGTTAAAGGAGGTCCTACTCTTGTTAAAGGAGGTCCTACTTCTCTCTTAGGAGGGAGTTCTTATTTTCTTAAACAGTGGAAGTCCTACTCTTTTCCTGAAACCTCCAAAGAAGCGTTTGCTTTCTCCAAATGACCTTACAGCCGAAAGTTTCAAAATCTCCAACAAAAAATTTTACAGACCCTGAACACCCCAGATTGATTCGAAGGTCTTGAGGTCCTCAAATGACCATGAAAATTGTAGGCCACGAAGCTTCACTCCTGGAAAAAGTTTTATTTTATGTCTTATGCAATACACCAAGAATTAGGGAACGTAATCGTAAGATCGTCCTCTGGACTAAGGATAATCATCCCAAGGTAAGTCCTTACTACAAATATTCTTTTCATTTATACCTTTAATTGATGTATTCTACAGATAGGATGAAGACCGATAGCACCTTGCACCCGTATAGAAATAAAGGGAAAGAAACATGGAGCTTTCTTTTTTCCAACGTAAATTCAAAGGGTTATACTCCCATCCAAAAATAAAAACAATGTCTTAAATAGACCACAAGATTATTCAAGACTTCCGTAGCAGGAAAAACAGCAAAGAAAAAGAACGAGCAACTCATAGGCGTCCAAAAACACAAAAGCCAAAAGGAAATCAAAGGTGTGGTGATCGAAGGGAAGAAGATGATTACAGAACAAGAAGGTTGCAAAATTCAACAGCAAAAGAGTTACTCCCTCATGTATGAAATATGGAGAATCTAAAGGTACTCCATACTCAAGGAATTGAAAGCGCCACATGTTCTTTTCTTATATTTCATCAAATATTTTTTTTTGTTTTTATCTGCAATCACCTTTTTATTGACTAAATGTGCTCCGGAGCTTCGTTTATTGTTAAAATTTTATCAACAGTCACCTTTTTATTAACTAAATGTGCTCCATAGCTTTGTAACTTCAGTGAGGCGATCCTACCTCTTTGAAGCCGGGAGTCCTACTTCCGTGAGATGGGGTCCTACCCCTCAAAATGGAGGTCTAACCTCCTAAAAAATGGAGGTCCAAGCTCCTTAAAAACAGAGGTCTTACCTCCTAAAAAACGGGGTCTTACCCCTCGACAACGGAGGTCCTACCACCTCAAAGAAGGGGTCCTACCCTCAAAAAACAGAGGTCATACCTCCTTAAAAACGGGGTCCTACCTCCTAAAAAACAGAGGTCTTACCTCCTAAAAAACGGGGTCTTACCCCTCGACAACGGAGGTCCTACCACCTCAAAAACGGGGTCCTACCCCTAAAAAACGGAGTTCATACCTCCTTAAAAATGGGGTCCTACAAACGGAGGTCTTACCTCCTCAAAAGAGGGGTCCTACCCCCTCGAAGACGGAGGTCCTACCTCCTCGAAAACGGGGTCCTACCCCCTCGAAGATGGAGGTTCTACCTCCTAGAAAACAGGGTCCTGCCCCTCAATAGCGGAGGTCCTACCTCCTCGAAAACGGGGTTCTACCCCCTCGAAGACGGAGGTTCTACCTCCTAGAAAACGGGGTCCTGCCCCTCAATAGTGGAGGTCCTACCTCCTCGAAAATGAGGTCCTACCCCTAAAATAGGGACCTGAACTGCTATCTCCAATCCGAAGTACCAAAATCTCCAAAGAAACCTTAAGATACTAATTTTTTCAACTACAATTTTCTCCTTAAAACCTTATGCCATGTCTTGCACGATAAGTCAAAATTTTGTCACTGAGGCAGTGACCGTAAGTCCTTACTCCAAACTTTGAACAACCTGTGGGTTGCAACAATTATTCTTTTTTAGTTTATATTTTTAACAAAATTACTTCAAGTCTTTACAGATGAGAGAAATTCTCTGGTAAAGAACTCCCGAAGCCTTATAAAAAGGGGATAACTAAGAAACCCTTAGCAAGTGCTCTTAGGTAATCTTTTAAGGGAAGATGGTTGTTCTCTTTAAGGACCTCCTAGATAACTCAAAGTGCAGCTAGATAAGCTCCCCTTTGAGTTGGGGGCTAGAGTGATGGAATATTTTACCAAAAGGGTCGTCATGGACGTTGACTTGCTAGGAACATCCCACCAAAAGAGCTCCCGTCATGTCACTGAGGAACCATGAGTACCTATGAGTCAAGGAACTCCTTCCGAGATGGTCCTAACTTATTGGGAGCATTCCATTGAAAGATGGCTATAGGTCATATCGCCTATGGAAATCAAAAAAGTAAGAAGAAGGGAGGCCATACAGCTAAATCTAGTTGAAAAAACAAGAAAAAGGCAAAAAGTCTTGTTACAAGTAAAGAGTGAGGGCTTCGTACAAATCCAAATGAGACTTCCTGCAGGTCCGGAAAAAGGTGTAAAAGCCCAAATGAGCTTAATATGAGCTCAACAAAATCCTCAAATGGCCTTACATAAGGACCACTAACTTGGGCAGGGGGCTTAATGGGCGTTCAGTTTTGACAAAATAAAATTCAAGTCAAATTTTCGGTCACTAGGTGAGCTTGCATCAACAAGGGGGTGATTCACAAACTCAATGAAAGACTCAAATAGACTTATTGAGATCCTGATTAAATTAGCCAAGTAAGGCGACCTAATGCTTGAGGACAACTGAAGTAAAAGCATATCTTGGAGAAAATAAACTCTAAGGAATATTGTTACACAATATCCCACAGAGTTGGGGGCTAGTGATAACATATGGAATTTCACCCTTAGCCCAACAGCAAGATCAAGTCTTAGGTCCAAGCCCATCCTGGACCACCAAGGCTAAGGTCCAGGGAGAAGCCTTAAGTCCAAGCCCGCCCAAGACCTCCAAGGCTAAGCTTCGTATGACTAAGTCTAGCTTGGACCACCAAGTCTTAGGTCCAAGGCAAGGAATTATGTCCACACCAAGGGGCTGAATTCCCCTATAAATAGACCTTCTGTACAACATCTCAAGGTACCTTGCTCATTCATCTAAATTCTTACTCTCTCTCTTGCCTCCTCTCTCTACAAAATCCTCTCTCTGACTTAGGCATCGGAGTGTCAACCGGGGTCACAAACCCTGGACCTCCCCGGGTCCTGCTCTTTGTTGGTCTTTGCAGGTGCTACAGGCAACCTTCCCAGGTACTACTCTCTCCAGGTCCTAGTCTCTACTGATCCCTGTAAGTCCTACAAGCACAAGGACCTTCCCAAAGGCATCATCCATATAAAGGTAAATCCAGTATTTTTACACCGAGCAACTATAAATTTCTTCCCTTTGATTTTAGAAGAACCATACTTCTTTTGGTATGGGGCAGTCAGACTTGATATCCCCTGGTCGGTTGCATTCAAAACACACCAAAAGATCCTTCTTAGATTCATCTAAGGACTAGATCAGCATCACTTGGTTCCTGCACCTTCAAGGCTATATCTTTCTTCTTAGGCTCCTTTTCTTCAAGCTTGGAGTCATGAACAATGAGCTTTCCAATCAACTCGTCATAAGAAAGAGTGTTTAAGTTTTGAGCCTCTTCAATGGCAGGCTCCACTCCTTGGGAAGTAATCTCAGAACCTTTGCAACCTTCTCTCTGTGAGTAATTGTAACGCCCCGATTTTTCATAATTTAACTATGGAATTTTATTTCCAATTTTAACCTCGAGAATTTATTTCGGGGTCTTGGACCCAATGGTATTTAATTATCTCAAATTACTAAGTTTTATATCGGGTTTCTTCTTTATTGAGCCTTCGTTGGAATTAAATCGGATTTGGGAGTTAGAACTTAAGTTTTGGGGTAGGTTGGTCAAAACTACGTCATTTTGGAAGCAGAAAAGAAAAGAAAAAACTAAAGAGTTGACTGGCAGGGCGGGTTGACCGCGTCTAAGCAGAACAACATGTCGTTCGCATAGCCGACCAAACCCTAGCAGTCTCTTCTTCTTTTCTTTTTCTTTTCTTTCTTTTCTTCATTTTCTTTTCTTTCTTCCCTACCCAGTTGCCGCCGCTATCTCTCTCTCTTCCTTTATCTCTCTCTCGCTCAAACCTTTACACATCACAGCCACCACCATCTTAACCTCTTTTTTCCTCGTTTCGTTGCCGCCATCGAACACCGCGAGTAGAGAGAGGTGTTTTGTGCAGACTTGCGACGCAAGCGACGAGTTTCGGTGGTCTGCTCGGGTTGTTGCCATCGCCTTCGTTGGGTAAGCCGCCTACTCCTCCTTTTCTCTTCACCTTCTCCGTTCTTCTCTTCCTTCCTCCATCTCTTTTCTTGTTTTGGTGTTCGGGTGCTAATCGGGTTTTGTGTGTGGGTTGTTGTGTTGTGTTTGTTGTTGGACGGTGGCGGGTTTGTGGTTGTTGTTGCTTTGGAGGATCTGGTGGTTGCTGCTGGTGGTTGGGTCTTTGCCGGCAGTGCAGGTGGTGGTGCTCGGTGTTGTTCTGGACTGCAGGTTTGTGTGGGGTTGTCGTTGTAGTGGTCAGTAGCGGATCGGCTGTGTGTGTGTTGGTTCTTGTTGTTGGCGGTGGCTCGGTTGTGGTGGTTTGGTCGCACGAGGTTGCTCTTTGTGAGTTTCTTCTCCGGCAGTGGTTGTCGGTGTTGTCTCTGGTTGGATCTGAGGCTCGAGTTCGTGTTTGAACCCGTGTAGACGAATCCGGGTTTCTGTGATTCTGGTAAGGACCCGGACTCCCTTCCTCCTCCTTTCAATTTGTTTTGTGTATTGATAATTATGGGTTCGGTGTGGTGAATGCCATGTTGTGGTTCTGTCCGGACAGTGTTGGTGGTTGCTTATTCGGATTGTTGCGTCGTTTCTGCTAGCTCGGTGTGTTGTTCCCAGCGAGGCTGTGACCGGATTCCGGCGAGTTGAGGTTTTTCGGGCTTTCGGGTTCCTGTTCCGGCGTGTGAGTGTGGTTTTGGTGGGGTAGAAATCTTTTCCGGCATTGCACGGTATTACTTTCAAAGATGTGTATTTTAAATTCCGTACACGCCATGTATTATTTATTCGGACTAAGTTATATATTAAATCTTGTATAGTAGAAATCGAGAGTGGGGAGTGAATAGCATGTGGCCGATTTGTCCACGCGGGTAGAACATCTAGGACGGTAATTCGGGCTCGGGTAAACCCTTCAACCGGGGATTAGACAAATTGGGCCCTGGCCCAGTAATGTGATGTCATGACCAACATAACTATTTGGATTTAATTAAGTGATGGGCCAAGGACATAGATGGCTTTAAATGATGGGTTTTGAGGATGTGGGCTTTAGGCCCAGTGACCATGAGGATTTTAAGGAGGATTATGATTTTGTACTTAGTTGGGCTTTAAGCCTGTGAACCTTAGGCCCATGACTTAGAGCTATAGTTTGGTGAGTGGAAGTAAATTAGTCGGGCTGGATTAACTCACAGTTGTATTGCACAAGCATGCATAATTTATTTATTGTTGAATATCCTTGTGAGTTATGGTGTCTATTTGTATAGGCACGAGACATAATTCAGGACCGACTGGTACTAGTGGTGGACAGAAGAGCGCTATCATAATTGAGGTGACTCTATAAGACTTATATGCTTGTATGCGAATACTTATTAGTATGGTTAGTCAGTGCTACTTGCTAAGTGTATTGCATGTTCTTTACTGTGTTATGCCTGTGTTTATGTGCTATAATGACTTGGTGATATCTTATGAGCTGATATTCTATGTTTATGATATAAGTGCTGTCTTGCCAGTATCATGTATTTTATGTGAGCCTTAAGCTCGGTTTAGAGACTATTTTTGGTGGCACACCACCTGCACACACATATTGTGAAACACCTCTTACTTAAGGCATAACTGATAAAATATGATTCAGAATAATATGAGTTCTACTGTGGGGCTGTTGACTAATAGCACCGAGAGGGAGAGAGGGTACCCCTCGGGTCCTGTTATTATAGTGAATTGTATTCACAGAGACGACGACGGGGGAATTGATGGGTAGGCCCTCGGTTAGTATATTAGTGAGAGTACCCCTCACAGAGCTGGCGCCTTGGGAATTTGTCGGGTGTACCCCTTGGTTATTTATTATTGTCTATTTCTTTTGGTGAGAGCACCCCTCATAGAGCTGGCGACTTGGGGACTGATGGCTGTGCCCCAAGACTTTGTATTATAATTTCTTTGAGGAGAGCACCCCTCCTAGAGTTGTCGGCCACTTGTTCATAGTGGTTTCCTTTGTCGGAACTTACCTATTCCGGTGTTGATATTCACACTATATATATATGACTATATTTGGGCATATGCCCAGGGGAGCTGGCCAGTCGCTACCTCGCCAAACGCACACCGTAGGGGCCCTTTAATAACAATAAGAATGTAATAACCAGATAATTCACTTGACGCTTGTATGTGTGGTATTTGACATATGTTGATCGTGTGTGTTTACTTGGGCTCAAAGACTTACTCACCCTACGAGCTTGTCTTCGTATGCCTGTATATTTGTCTTATATTGTACGTTGAGTAGGAGACTCATATAAATTGCCACCGTGGTTTTACAGATCATTAGTAGCTTGTTGACGGTCGGACTTACCTCAGGTATCAGACTCTTTCATTTCAGCAGGTAGCCGTGTTTCATTCCTGGTGGATCCATAGAGTTGACACTTTATATGTTCTACACTTGTCATTGACTTTATTGTTATTATTTTTCCGCTGCGTATTTTTGTCGGGGTACTGTTTTGGTTTCTTGGATTTTGATCAGTTGTTGTTCCGGTTGGTTAACTGGTGTTACTTTGGCTAGTTAAGCCTGATTCATATTTGACTCTTGTATCCCGATGTTTATTTTTGGATACTCTGAGATTTTGAGTTGATATTTTTACACAGAGTTTGGCATCCCTGGTTTTAAGGGTATTTTTGGACATTTTATACTTGTTTATGTTCTGTATTATCGTTTGTTGGATGCGGTCATTTCAGTAATGACTTCTCCAAGAGTTGCAAGGTTGTTGCATAGGATGCTGAAGCGAGTTGATACGGCAATCCTTAGAGTCAGCACTAGAAATCCCCAAATCAGGTTTGTGGTCCCGACGTTTCAATCCTCAATCAAACTTATGAAATCACCAATCCCTAATTCCCCCAAATCAGCATGAAAGAAATAGGAAGTCAACAACCTCACGGTGGTTGGCGCCAATTGCCTGAATCCAAATCAGCAAGAGATCAGAAAATCAACAAGGAATTAGAATCACAAATACAGATTAGAAACCTGAATAGCAAATTCAAATTCCTAGAATAATCCTAGAGAATCAGCACTCAAGGAACAAGAGAGTCAGCACTCTTGATAGGTTGAATCACTCAAAACCTGAAGAAAATCTCAAAGAGATAGTTTTTATTCATCAAACGTCTAACCCTAATAACATGGAAAAGAAAGTGTTTTATACTACTCCCTAAACAAGCTAAATCGTCACCTAGACTAACCCTAGGTCGTCTAAACTAACCCAAAATCCAAGTCAAAATAGGTTTTTGACTTTTCCAGAATTTTCAGGTGCCGACCCAAATAGACAGTAGTTTTAGGTGCGACTTCAGACTACCCAAATAAACTAGGTTTTAAATTGAGCCCACATAAGTTGGACACTAAATAAAACCTTTACAATAAAACCCAATTAACTTAAGCCCACATTAGTCAACTAATTAACAATGGACTTGACCCAAAAATAACAAAATGGACTCAAGCTGATTTTCACAATAATTGTCTTATAGAAATCGACAACCAAAAATAATTAAACAAAGAGGATATGTCGGCATGGCCTCTTGAAGCCAGGCTGATGTCGACTGGGCCTACAGTGCTCTTGCGCTAATCACTCTACAATTGACAGCACATTAATGGCCTTCAGTTTCAGCTCCTTCTCAAGCTTTATCATAACATCCTCTTGAAGTTCCATGTTGATCAAGGCTTGAACATGGTGTAGAAGTTGAGTCCTCAGCATTCCTGATGTCCTCTTTGTGATTGGACCTTGTGGCAAGGCCATAGCTCCATCACTTGCATCATTCCCTCCCACCTCAGAAGGATTCGTCCTCGAATCTGAACTTGCATTGTCAAAGGGAGAAAGATCAGACACATTGAAAGTAGCACTAACTTCATACTCACCGGGCAAATCAATCTTGTAGGCATTATCACTAATGCGTTCCAAGACTTGAAAAGGCCCATCCCCTCTTGCATCCAACTTGGATTTCCATTGCATGGGAAACCTTTCCTTCCTAAAGTGCACCCAAACCCAATCTCCAGGCTCAAAGTGAACAACTCTACGCCCTCTATTGGCTCTTTGCGCCACTTTAGCATTCTTCTTCTCGATGTGCTGTCGGGCCTTCTCATGTTTGGATTTGATTTTCTCAGCCCTTTGCTGCCCATCTAAATTAACAATCTCTTTCATTGGAATAGGCAACAAATCAAAAGGAGTTAATGGGTTAAATTCATAAACAATCTCAAAATGCGAATATCCAGTAGAAGAATGAATGCTCTTATTATATGCAAACTCAACCATAGGCAACCATTCTTCCCAAGACTTCAAATTCTTACCCACAACAGCACGCAGCAGAGCTCCTAAAGTTCTATTAACAACGTCAGTTTGGCCATCAGTTTGAGGATGACAAGTAGTAGAAAACAATAACTTAGTTCCTAACTTACTCCACAAAACACGCCAAAAGTGAGATAGAAATTTTGTGTGTCTGTCAGACACAATGGTCTTAGGAATGCCATGGAAACGAAAACCATTCCTAAAGAACAAGTCAGCAACATGCACAGCATCATCAGTCTTATGACAAGCAATAAAATGCGACATTTACTAAACCTATCAACAACTACAAAGATGTTATCTCTTCCTTTCTTTGTACTAGGCAAACCAATAACAAAATTCATAGGAACATCATTCCAAGGACAATCAGGAACAGGGCGAGGAGTGTACAAACCATGAGGCTGTACCTTACTCTTAGCTTGGCAACATGGGATGCAACCTGCACAAATGTTTTCCACATCTTTTTTCATGTTAGGCCAATAAAAATGCTCTTGTAAGATGTATAAAGTTTTGCCAATGCCAAAATGTCCCATTAAGCCACCATCATGAGATTCCCTAGCAAGCAACTCACGCATAGAACATGCAGGTATACACAGTTTATTTTCACGAAACAACCACCCTTCATGGCGATAGAATTTCTGAAATGCAGCATGTTCACAAGCCTCAAATACCATTGTAAAGTCAGAATCAGAATTATATAATTCTTTTATATGCTCAAAGCCAATCAACCTAGAACTAAGTGATGTAACTAGAACACATCTCCTAGGCAAAGCATCAGCAACAATATTATCCTTTCCTTGCTTGTATTTAACAACATAAGGAAAAGTCTCAATGAACTCAAGCCATTTAGCATGGTACTTACCTAGCTTACCTTGGCCCTTGAGATACTTTAAGCTCTCATGATTCGTATGGATCACAAACTCCTTAGGCCACAGATAATGCTGCCAAGTTTGTAATGCCCACACCAAGACATACAACTCCTTGTCATAAGTGGAGTATTTGAGTTGTGCCCCCTTCAACTTCTCACTAAAATAAGCAATAGGCCGCTTTTCCTACAGCAAAACAACACCAATACCTACTCTAGAAGCATCACATTCGATTTCAAATGTGCAATTAAAGTCAGACAATCTCAAAATAGGAGCAGAACAAAGTCTAGCCTTAAGCTCATTAAATGTCGCTACCTGTTTGTCTCCCCACTTAAATCCAACCTCTTTTTTGACAATCTCATTAAGAGGTGCAGCAATAGTACTAAAATCCTTCACAAACCTCCTATAAAAACTAGCAGGTCCATGAAAAGATCTTACCTCATTTACCGATGTAGGAGTCGGCCACTCCTTGATGGCTTTTACTTTTTCCTGGTCAACCTCAATGCCTCTGCCACTCACAACATAACCAAGAAAGATAACATGATCCAAGCAAAAAGAATACTTTGAAATCTTAGCATATAATTTCGCAGCCCTCAGAGCATCCAAAACTAACCTAAGATGTTCAGCGTGATCATCAACATTCTTGCTATAAATTAAGATATCATCAAAGTAAGCAACCACAAATTTCCCAATAAAAGTTCTCAAAACATGATTCATCAAACGCATAAAAGTAGTAGGTGCATTAGTTAAACCAAAAGGCATAACCAACCATTCATATAAACCACGTTTAGTTTTGAAAGCAGTTTTCCACTCATCTCCGATTTTCATTCTAATCTGGTGGTAACCACTCGTAAGATCAATTTTGGAAAAGAAACATGCACCATCCAATTCATCTAGCATGTCATCCAACCTAGGTATGGGATGGCGATACTTTACCGTAATTTTGTTGACTGCTCGACAATCAACACATATACGCCATGTTCCATCCTTCTTGGGAACTAGAATGACTGGCACAGCACATAGACTCAAGCTCTCCCTGATGTGTCCCTTTAGCAGCAAATCATTCAATTGCCTTTGCAATTCCTTTGTCTCCTTAGGATTGGCTCTATAAGCCGGTCGGTTTGGAATTTGCACTCCAGGCATGAAATCAATTTGGTGCTCAATGCCCCTAATAGGTGGCAATTCCTTTGGAAACTCCTCAGGGAACACATCAGCATATGCCTGCAAAACACAACTAGGCAAATTGGGGTCAAGTTCAGCGTCAAAAAACAAGGTTTGCTTACAATAAAGTAGTAATACTCCTCGGTTATTCTCACAAGCTACCCTCATTTCCCTCTCACTTGCATAAAAATTTTGTCTCTTTCTCTCTTTCTTCACTCTAGGGATGTCGACCACTCCCTCTTTCTTTTTAGCTCTTTTGTCGACATCTCTCTTACTATCTTCACTCAGTTTCTGCTCTCCTTTTGCCAAGCCCTCGGGTTGCCTCTCATGCTCACTGAGTGTGGCTTTTGCAGCCTCTTTCTCCTTCAACCATGCATCCATACTCTTCTCCATATACACCAGATCTTCATACACTTCAGGGTGACAATGCTGCCAAATACACCTTCCTATCTCCCCACATAAAAGTGTAAAAGTTTTTGTACCCATTATGCAGCACCTTCCTATCAAATTGCCAAGGCCTCCCCAACAATATATGGCATGCCTACATAGGAACAACATCACACAAAACCTCATCAGTGTATCTTCTAATAGAGAAAGGAACTACTACCTGCCTGGTTACTCTCACTTCCCCAGTATCATTCAACCACTATAGTTTGTATGGTTTAGGGTGCGGTTGACTCTTCAACTTCATCTTCTCCACTAGCATTGTACTCACCACATTAGTGCAACTCCCACTATCAATTATCATGCTATGTGGCTTCCCCTCAATGATGCATCTAGTGTGAAAGATGTTCTCTCTCTGCTCATCTTCCTCCTTTGGTTGCACACTCAACAACCTTCTAGTGACTGCCAACCTTTAGGTCACTTTCTCAAAGGCAGCAAGATCAATGTCGTCACCTTCATAGTCAGCCATCTCCTACTCTTCTTCCTCTTCATCCTCATCCTCAGAAATAATATCTTCATTATCCATGGCTACCATTACCTTCTTGTTAGGACACTAAGCAGCATAATGTCCTTTACCCAAGCACCTGAAACATGTGATATCTCTCAACTTCCCAGTAGGTGCAACAGACTCTTTAGTGGAAGGTGTTTTCGCCGCCTCTTTCCCCTTCCAAGGAGTAGTCAGTTTTGGAGTTCCATAAGTAGGCTTGGATGAACTTCCAACCTCTGGCTTGGTGTACTTTGCTCCAGAACTCAAACTAGAATACCTAGAAAATCCCTTAGGCTTCTCCTTAAGTTGCTTCTCTATCTTGATTGCCAAAGCAACCATCTCATCCAACTCGGCATAGTGCTACAAATCTAGAATATGAACAATATCCACATTCAGTCCATGATGAAACCGGGTCATGGTAGTTTCATCATCCTCTACTATTCCAGCCTAGGCCATCTCTAAGGCCTTCTAATACTCATCAACAGACTTGTTCCCTTGCTCCATTGCTTGTACCTTGCGCATCAACTTTCTCTGATAGGAAGCAGGAACAAATCTCTTCTTCATGATCCTTTTCAACTCATCCCAAGTTTCTATCTCAACATCTCCCAATTCTCTCCTTCCAATTAGAAGCTTCTTCCACCATGATCTAGCATAATCTTTACACTCTACCACTGCAAGCTTGACTTTCTTCTCCTCGGCATACCTATGGCAAGCGTAGATAGCTTCCATGTCAAGTACCCAATCCAAATAAACCTTTGGATCTCCTATACTATAGAATATAGGAAGCTTCATCTTGATGGACTGCATGTCATTGTCCAGGCATAATGCTCCACCATCTCGGTTAAGGTATGACCGATCCAATCTTGGCCTATAATTGCCAAGTCTTCCTCCTCTTCAACCAACTGGAGCTCTCTGGATAACCTCGTCATCTTCGTCCTCCAAATCTTCCGTCTTTTCCACTTGCTCTTCCCTGGCTAGTGCATTTTGTGCTCTCGGACGAGCAGCTTATGCTTGCTCTGCAGCACCAGCTCGTCTAGGTGGCACTCCAACGCTTTCGGACAGCTCCTGCACTGCTTGCTCTTGCCTCTCTAAACGGGTATTAATATCCCTATTTTGGCGATCAATCTTAGCATTGATTGTCCGCATATTCTCTTCATTCTGAGCAGCCATCCTTTCCATCATCTCCATTAGTGAAGCCAGGTCCAGCTCCCCTTCAATGCTACCAGAGGTCTTTGACATGTTGTTTATACCTGCTGCAAAAACTTCTTAGTAGAAAACAAATCCTCACAGTGTTTGCACTCGTGTATATACTCTCTTGGTAATGGATATAAACACTCAGCCTTTTACCTCTTCTGATTCAACTTCAGATTATTAGTCAGGATCTAAATAAACAAATTCAAGCAAATAAATCAGTAAAATTGACTCTAAAGAAATCAAAGAATTCCTAAACAAAGAAAGATAGGTTAACAAGAACTAGAGGCAAAGTAAGACTCAAAGTGATACAAGCAAGCCAGTACCAAGTGGAACTCAAGATCGTGATGGCGCCATTAGCTTACCTCAAGGACCAATCACGAGGACTCGATTGAAGATGATAAAGAATCACATGTTACATTATGCTCAAGCTTGGGTCAATCGGGAGTTGCAAGAAGATAAGTTGGATAAGTTCGGAGATGAATTCAAAGAGATTCCTAAGTTTGTGAGCATTTTGAAGGATTGAAGTCAAAAGTAGCCATTTTCACCGTTCAACCGGGAAGTTACTGTTCACGCCGAAAATTACTATTCACTGGCAGAAATTACTATTCACTGCCGGCGTTTACTATTCATTTTCAGGTTGTAAAATCCACTTTGGAGCTAAAGATTCCCACTAGTGTGGTTGGTGTTAGTGTGGTTGGTATGGTTGGTGTGGTTGGTGTTAGTGTGATTGGTGTGCATTAAAGAAAACAAAAAATGTTTAGTGCTTGTTTAGTGCTTGTATTTTCAATTCAATCCTTTGCTTTTTGGCTTCTATAAAAGCCAACCATGTATCAAGTTTGAAATCAGATTATACATGAGAATATACATGAAATTTGAGTGATTTTTAAGGAAGCTAAATGCTCTCCTTTGGTGTGCTTCTTGATTGAGGGATTCAATCAAAAAACAAGAGAGGGATTCTCTTGGCTTTACTCTTTAGGATTGATTTCTCTTATCAAGTGTTTTACTAGTGGTGATTAATCAACTCCTTGTATTCCTCATTGTTTATTGCCTAATCCTTGAGTTTAGGAGGTGAAGAATAGGGATACTATACCCTAGTTTGATTGGAGATTGGAGGTCTTTGGGATCAATTAGTTGCAGAGGTGATCCTAGTGGAATTCTAGGGTTGTTGCTGCATCATTTGGTAGCGGAGCTCACAGGTTCAATCAATCATATCTTGCATTGATTACTTTTCCTGTTCTTGTGTTTTGTGTGTTTTTTTTTGTATTCAAAAATTTAAAAAGGAAAAAAAATAGTCGAGTTACTGTTCACCCGTACTGTTCATAGTTACTGTTCATCGGTACTGTTCACGAAAAAAAAAAGAAGAAAGAAGCCTTGCCAATTTGTGTTTGCTGGTTTGGAATTAAAATTGTGGACCTGGGTGTGGAATTGCAAGTGTTAAATCTCCTTGCAGTTGTGGTTGAATTGATTGAAAAGATTGGCTGAAATTGTAGAAATTTATTCTTGTTGTCGACAATTTGGGCAGAAGGCATCTATCCGAATTGTGCCTGGTTTTGGTCTCGGGTTGCAGGTTTTGTGTAGGAGGAATCTACCCGAATTTGTGTTTTGTGGTCTCAGGTTGCAGGATTTGTGTAGGAACTTGCTATACAAATTTTTCTGTCTTTGTTTTCTTTCTTTCCTTTTGTTTGCTTTTTTGTGCCTTTTTCTTGTGTTGGGTGATTATTGTGTCATAGTTACTCAACTTACCATACATTACCTTGTCCATGTGTGTGATCATTCTTTCTTTGTTGGAGTATTAACTTGCCTCTAGAATTGATTTTCTTTTCTTTCTTTCTTTAGGCTTTCATTGTTTCTGTTAATTAATTGTTGCAAGTTGGTTACTTGATTTTGAGATATCTAGTCCTAACTTGTAAAGTTGAAGTAGAATCAAGAGAGAAAAAAGGCTGAGAGTTACATCCCTTGCCAAAGAGTGAACAAACACGAGTGTAAACACGTGAGGATTTGTTTTACTAACAAGTATTTGCAGGTTACACATCATGTCTAATAGTGGCAGTGAGGGTGGTGAACCAAACCTTGCTTCTGTTATGGAAATGTTGAGGGGATTCAGGGCTCAGATAGATGCTCAAATGAAGGAGGTTAGGGATGAAGTTCGAGCGACAAATCTAGGGTTGAGGGAGACCAATAACCGAATTGATAGACAGACAAGAGAGTTGAATGATAGGTTGGAGAGGCAAGAGCAAACTGTTGAAGAAATCTCTACTAGCATTGCTAATCCTAGGAGGGCAGGTGCAGGAGAACAAGAACAGGCTGCTCGCCCCAAAGAACAAGCTACACACCATGTTGATGAAGATCCCATTCTTGAAGAAGAATTGGAAGAACAATTTGGAGAGGTTAATCATAGAGTGCATGCTGGGGGAAGAGGAGGCCGAGGTCTGTTTGGCAGAGGAGGAGGCACAACTGGATATCAAAGACCCAGATTCTTTGATAGAGTGGAAGATAGAGCAGTGAGGATTGATCGAGATGTCGGATCCATCAAAATGAAAATTCCAATGTTTCGAGGTTCTAGTGATCCAGAGGAGTATTTGGAGTGGGTGCAGAGTGTGGAGTCAATTTTTGACTGCCATAGGTACTCGGAGGAAAAGAAGGTCAAGCTTGCAGTTGTGGAGTTCAAAGACTATGTTAGGTCTTGGTGGAATAAGCTTGTCACTTCAAGGAGAAGAGATAGATACCCTGAGATAGAAACATGGGAAGAGATGAAGAGGATCATGAAGAAGAGATTTGTTCCTGCTTCATATCAGAGAGAGTTGCTTCATAAACTTCAAGCAACCAAGCAAGGAACTAAGAGTGTAGAGGAGTACTGGAAAGCACTTGAGATGACTATGCATCAGGCTGGAATTGAGGAGGATGAGGAGACCACCATGTCAAGGTTTTACTATGGGTTGAATAAGGATATTGCTAATATTATGGAGCTACAACATTATGCAGAAATTGAGGAGATGGTAGCTCTAGCTTCTAAGAATGAAAGGCAACTCAAGAGCAAGACCTATGGGAAACCTTCTAGTTATACCAATTGGAGTGCCAATGCAAGATACACCAAGCAGGAAGTGGGGAGCTCAAGTAAGCCTGTTCTTGACACACCTAAGTCGATCCCTTGGAGACCTAGGGAGGGACAGAAACCGGCTGAACAAAAGACTCCCAATGCACCAACAAAAGCTCAGGATAAGGCTAGAAATGTGAAGTGTTTTAAGTGCATGGGATTGGGACATTATACTTCTCAGTACCCGAATAAGAGGGTGATGCTTACCACTGAGCATGGAGAGGTGTACTCTGATGATGAGAGGGAGGAGCCCTATGTTGATCCAGCACTAGCTGACATGCCTGAGTTGGAGGATGCAGACGATGAGTTTGTTGAACCAGAGGAGGTGGTTCAGAAGTTATATGTGACCAGGAGGATGCTCAATATTCAGCAGAAGGAGGAAGGAATTGAGCAAAGAGAGAACATCTTTTATACTAGATGTTTGGTACAAGACAAGCCCTGTAGCATGATCATAGATGGGGGAAGTTGCACCAATGTCGTGACTACCATGTTAGTGGAGAAGATGGGGCTAAAAACTCAAAAACATCCAAGGCCATACAAGCTTCAGTGGCTTAATGACAGTGGCGAGATCAAAGTAACGGGTCAGGTACTTATTTCCTTCACCATTGGGAAGTACTCCGATGAGGTTTTATGTGATGTTGTACCTATGCAGGCATATCACATCTTGTTGGGAAGGCCATGGCAGTATGACCGAGGGGTACTGCATGATGGTCATACGAATAGGTACACATTCACCATGGGTGAAAGGAAGGTAGTGCTTACGCCACTATCTCCCAAGGATGTCTACGAGGATCAGTTGTTTATGTACAAATCTGTGGAGGCTTGGAAGAAGGAAAAGGTGGTTGGTTTAGCCAAACTCAGTGAGGTTGAGGGGAAAGCCGAGGGCTTTGCAAAAAGAGAGCAAAAACTGAGTGAGAAAAAGAGGGAAAATTTCTATGCAAAGAGGGATTTGAGGGTAACTTGTGAGAACAAACGAGAGATTTTGGTAGTCTTGTATAAGGGAACTTATTTTAGTACAGCTGACCTTGACCAAGAATTGCCTAGTTGTATTGTTTCTCTTTTGCAGGACTACAGTGATGTCTTTCCGGAGGAATTGCCACCACTTAGGGGCATTGAGCATCAGATTGACTTTATTCCGTGATACGGCAACACACCTAGCCAGTCCTAGAAGCACCTCCGCATCTATGATTGTCCCGACCTCAAATCTCAACCAATCGTGCACTCTTTATGCACTGTCGATCTTCACCTTCCAGCAATTCGTGCTAGGCAACAGATGGACGCAGAAGCCCCTCCACCTCCTAATTTCTCGATGCTAGACAACAAAGAACTAAGCACAAAGGAATATGAACACAATAGCAAATATTATTACCTGCAATTGTTAGCAAATCCCTAAAATAAAACAAGCAAGAGAATCCACTCTTGTAGTGAGAATATCAAAGTTTCTGAACTTTTATTGTCTTCAATATTCTACTTAAAACAGACTCATAGAACCCCTACTTATAGAATTCCTAAACCATCTACAGTAACCGACGTGAACAGTAAACCCTAGCTACAGTAACCGACGTGAACAGTAAACCCTAGCTACAGTACCGACGCGCTACAGTAAACCCTAATTGGACTAGGAGTTTAATTGAGCCCACATATCTTGGACACTAATCAAACCCAAATAACTAAGTCCATATTAATCAACTAATTAATATTGGACTTGACCCAACATAATAATAATAAAAGCATGCCGATTTAATTGTTCCAATTAAATAAAAATCGGCTACTAGAACATAATGAAAGTAAATGGAAAAGACGACATCTGATCAATGTCAACTAAGCCCAGATAAGTGACAGTAGGATGATGGGCTTCAACTTCAGCTCCTCTCCAAGCTTGTTCACTCGATCTTCCAACAACTCAATATTCAAAAGTGCTTGAACTTGTTGTTGCAGCTGATCTTTGATCTTCTTGGACCGAGCTCGTGTCATTGGACCCGTAGGAATCACCAACTCGTCAGCTCCCTGAGTGCCCGCATCCAGGTCCGCATCATTCCGGGTGCCCAAATTCCAAATAGGCCAGCATATAGGGCCAATCCGGAGGAGACAAAGGAGATACAAAAACAAGTAGAGGACTTGCTTTCTAAGGGGCTGATTCGAGAGAGCCTGTCACCATGTGCTGTACCCGTAATTCTTGTTCCAAAGAAGGAGGGCACTTGGCGGATGTGCGTTGACTGTCGAGCTGTCAACAAAATAACGGTAAAGTATCGCCATCCCATTCCTAGGTTAGATGACATGCTTGATGAATTATATGGTGCATGCATTTTTACTAAGATTGATCTCATGAGTGGGTATCATCAGATTCACATGAAAATTGGAGATGAATGGAAAACTGCATTTAAGACTAAATTTGGATTGTATGAATGGTTAGTGATGCCGTTTGTTTGACTAATGCACCTAGTACATTTATGCGTCTAATGAATCATGTCTTGTAACGTCCCGACTTGTCGACTGTCACTACAGACCAACACGGGACCTTTCCAACATGCTTTGTCCTCACTCGCATATTTTCGGGGAAAACTTCCCAGGAGGTCACCCATCCTAGAATTGCTCCAAGTCAAACACGTTTAACTTTGGAGTTCTTCTGGAATGAGCACCGAAAAGGTAGGTTCACCTTGTTGATATAGTTAGTACCCATCAAACCGTTTAAGCTACCCTCAATTGTACAGTCCCATACCTGTACAACCTTGAAATTGCCCTAACTGTGCAGCCCCATCCCTACACAGTCTCAGGATCTCTCCTATTCCGGTGTGGATCAGTTCATTCCCGTGCCCCTCCGTCTAGAAGCCTGCCAGAAGCCGCTCCTTGTCCATGCTCATCCCGGCACCGGCGTACACTTCCCGCCCTCATAGACCCTGGGGTGTCACAGGCCCACCAGCTTCTGCTAGGTTCGTCCCCGAACCCTGCACCGTACTAGAGGAGTCCTAGAGCTCCGCTACCAACTGTAACGTCCCGGCTTGTCGACTGTCACTACAGACCAACACGGGACCTTTCCAACATGCTTTGTCCTCACTCGCATGTTTTCGGGGAAAACTTCCCAGGAGGTCACCCATCCTAGAATTGCTCCAAGTCAAACACGTTTAACTTTGGAGTTCTTCTGGAATGAGCACCGAAAAGGTAGGTGCACCTTGTTGATATAGTTAGTACCCATCAAACCGTTTAAGCTACCCTTAATTGTACAGTCCCATACCTGTACAACCTTGAAATCGCCCTAACTGTGCAGCCCCATCCCTACACAGTCTCAGGATCTCTCCTATTCCGGTGTGGATCGGTTCATTACCGTGCCCCTCCGTCTAGAAGCCTACCAGAAGCCGCTCCTTGTCCATGCTCATCCCGGCACCGGCGTACACTTCCCGCCCTCATAGACCCCGGGGTGTCACAGGAAAATATTTGGGGTGAGAGAGGCTCGAACTCTCGACCTCAGGATCACTCAACGAAGATATGAGACCTACGCGCTAGCCAACTGCAGATGAGTTGGTGAAGGTGCTCTACTTGAGAGGGATAAAAAGCATCACGTCCCGAGTTCGAATCCCTAGTGCTGCAGCATGGTCAAGGATTTAATCGGGCGGAGGGAGTGATGTAACAATACCTGAGTTTGGTGGGTCCCTCGGGAAGAGGGCCTTCACAAAAAAGGTGCCTTTTCTGTGAAGGCCCTCTCCCCGAGGGACCCACCCTATTCAGGTATTGTTACATCACATCCCTCAGCCCACACCTCTTGGGTTTAATCCTTTACCATGCTGCAGCATTAGGGGTTCAAACTCGGGACGTGATAAAAAGCATCACGTCCCGAGTTCGAATCCCTAGTGCTGCAGCTTGGTAAAGGATTAAACCCAAGAGGTGTGGGCTGAGGGATGTGATGTAACAATACCTGAATATGGTGGGTCCCTCAGGGAGAGGGCCTTCATATGTCTTGCGGTATTTCATTGGAAAATTTGTTGTTGTGTACTTTGATGACATTCTTATCTATAGCAAAAGTGTTGAAGAACATTTGGAACATCTTAAGCTTGTATTGGATGCACTTAGGCCTGAGAAATTTTTTGCCAAGCTTAAGAAGTGTACTTTTTGCATGGATAGTGTTATCTTTCTTGGATATGTGGTTAGTTTCAGGGGAATAGAAGTCGACCAAGAGAAGGTAAGGGCTATCAGAGAATGGACGACTCGCACTTCTATCTCTGAGGTGAGATCTTTTCATGGCCTTGCTAGTTTTTATAGGAGGTTTGTAAAAGATTTCAGTACTATTGCTGCTCTTTTGAATGATATTGTCAAGAAGGAAGAGGGATTTAAATAGGGAGATGCACAACAAAAGGCATTCTCAACTCTGAAAGATCGATTGTGCTCTGCTCCCATTCTTAAGTTGCCTAACTTTGATTCTACTTTTGAGGTTGAGTGTGATGCTTCTGGTATAGGTATAGGTGCTGTTCTTTTGCAGGAAAAAAGTGAAACGCCCGTGTCCCAATTTAATAATATAAATTACAAATTAATTATAAATTGACCAAATTGCCCTTATCATTCCCGGGACACCCGTATCCCAAATTATTCATTAAAGAATATACATCATGTGAAGCGACCAAAATGCCCTTCTACCCGGGATACAATATCAACAACAAAATCAATGAACATTTATACAACAAATTACACAGCAACGAGTATGCAGCGGAAGACTAAACATATGATAACATGTATGCAGTGAACTCTATGGATCCGACCCGAGGAGAGGGAAAGCACCGCCACCTGCTGATATGCACCACTGCTCAATGAGCAGTTAACCTGAAACAGACTGTGAGGGGGTGAGACCAACCACTGTCTCACCGCAGACAAATAAACCAATAATATACAAAACAAATCAACTACAAGTACACCGGCAATGGCAACAGCAAACACAGAGCACAACAATTCACAATACATAACACCAGTCATCACCAGACTTCAACCATCACTATCATTACTTATATTATTATCTTTGTTATTAAGGTTAAGTATTTTATTTAGGGCCCTCTACTGTGTGCGTCGAGCTCGGTCCCGTCTGATCAGACAACCAGGCACGAAGCCCAAATAAACCAGGCACGAAGCCCAAATAAACCAGGCACGAAGCCCAACATATCCAGAGAGAGAGAGAGACAGAGAGAAAGAGGGAGGTAGAAAGGGGGAGGTAGAAAGAGGGAGGTAGAACCGGCCATCACAGGCCCACATGCAAACCCGCATGCCATCCCGAGGGGTATTACTTCCCACTCGAACCAACCGGTCAACAGCCCCACAGTAGACTTAATTATAATTCGTTATTCACATTATTCCTTAAGAGTTGTACCATACGTTATTTCAATCAGGGTTGTGTGGATTTAACAACTTAAACTCAAGTCCGGGCCTCCAGCCCACAATCCACCACACAAACCACAAAACCATATATCACATTATTTAACACACAAAACAACTCATGCACGACAGGCATAATATATCACACTGGTACACAGTTCACAAATCATGCATACAACATCAGAGATATCACCAACACAGTACACTTGCAGATAGCCACATCAACACATCAAACAAGCATGCATACAGCATTAAAGACCCAACACATATTACCACATTATATACCAAGGCAGTTAACCGAGCATTGTAGGCAGTAATGCATACAAAGGTTTATAAGTCCTCACCTTGGCCATAATAATAATAGTCTCGGAAGCCGAAGCTCATTCCACCTTAACATATCCTATAATAGAATCAAAATGACCACACATAAGGTCCACATAAAATCATGATGAATGCATGTCAATGCCGTGACTAAAACGACATAAAAACTTTTAGTCCTTAAGCCCAGTCTTAGCTCGACAAATCCCATAACCTAGCCCGAGACCAAAAGTTTGCTTAAGTTCAATTATTTATCTCGATTAACGGTTCACAGGGCCTAAGCCCACATCAATTAAAGTCACTGGGCCTAAAGCCCATTTCATTTAAAGTTATTGGGCCTAAAGCCCATTTTAAATTAATTACTCTTTATTGGCCTATAGCCCGTATCCATAATAGTCCTTGGGCCTAAAGCCCGTATACCCATAACGTGACATAACTTGGGTCTAGGCCCGGCCCATTCACTTACTCACATTAATCGAGCTCCCGAGCCCGACCTTTCCGGCCTAAGGTTCTACCCGCGTCGGACATATACCGACCACATGTTACACATCCCATACTCTCGGTTTCTATTATACAAGATTTAGTACACACCCCAATTCGAATTAATTTTACATGCCGTGAATGAGTTTAAAACATCAAATTACACTTCGGGGAAATACCGTTAAATGCCGGAAAAGAAGTTGTCTTGCCGAGAAATCCCGAGCCTCGCCGGAAAATTCCCGAACTCGCCGGATTCCAGTCAGCCTTGCCAGACCAGTACTTCCACGCCGGATTCCGGCTATTGCCTCGCCGGGGGAATCATCCCGAGATCCTGAAAACGAACCACAACGAACTGCCACTACCTCCAAAGACGACAACCAATCAGCATACAGCTCCAAAGCACAACTTTTAGAAAATCTACGAAAGAAACAAAGTCGCTAAAAGCTTACCAGTAAACAAACAACATTGCAGGTTTTGGATCCGAACCAATACCCACTCTCGATCGGCAACAAGGTTACCACCACGCATCCCCGCACCAACAACACCGTTCCCAACCATGCACAGCGACGCACCCACAACCGGCATCGACAAGGCCGGAAACAAACTCAGCTGCCTACACGCAGTCGCTTTCCCCGTCCACAAAACCCGAGGACAGCCACAAACTCGCCACCGAAGAGTAAAAGAGAATCCAAACCAGCATGACCACACAGCAGCCACATCCTCTAGCAGAAACCCCAACAACACACAACCCATTCAATTCAAAATCCATCAATCAATGATCCACAAACGTGAAGAAGCAAAGGGAGCGAAGAGAAAGGGAGAAGAAAGGCATCAGTGGCTTACCCCAACAACCGGCGACGACGGCGGCTGCAAGAGTGACGACAGTGCTGCCACGACGTCCTCTTCAAGCTTCCGATCACGACTCAAACCCGAGTCGTCCAAACCCACTGTCCGGCCACACCAACTTCTCACACAACCGCAGACAACACGAAGGAGAGCACAGTGACGGCAACTACACATCACGGCCAAACCCGGGTCCAGTCGCACCCGTCCTGCGTCGGACTCGTAAGCCCCTGCCTCCAGTTAAGGCCACGAACAGCAGCCCCGACCTTCTACGATGGCGGCGGCTCCACAAAGAAGAAGACCGGAAGATGGCAGCAAAAGGGCGAGAGGAAGAGAGGAAGAATAAGAATGGTGGCGGCGGTTTGTTTTCAAAGAGATGAGAAAACGACATGGAGAGGGGAGAGAGAGAGAGAGGAAAAAGAGAAGAAGGGGAGAAGGAAGAAGAAGAGAGGAAGAACGAGAGAGAGAAGGGGAGTCGGGGTCGGCGGCGGCTAAGGAGAAAAAGAAGAAGAAACAAAAATGAGAAGAGAAGAAAGAAAGAAAAGAGGCTTGGGGTTAGGGTTGGCCGGCCTGGTCCAAAACGACGCCGTTTTGGACTAGGGCGCGGTCAACCCGCCCTTGGCCAGTCAACATCTTTTTTTTTTTTTTTTCATCCTTCCAAAACGACGTAGTTTCATTAGAACCTACGTTAACCTTCGCGTTTTACCCCGATCTCGAATCCGTTTTCCACGGGACCCGAACCATGAACAATACCAACTTAGAATTAACATTTCCAAGGAATAATAATTTATTTCCTCGACTAAAACTCGAAAATACCACAAGGGTAAAATTGGAATAAAAATTTCAAAAATTCTGAAAAATCAAATTATGAAAATTCGGGGCGTTACAGTTCTACCCCACTTAACAAAATTTCGTCCTCGAAATTGCAAGATAAGTCAAGCAACCAAGTGCTTAGCTGACACAAACAAGTGTCACTCGGTATCAAAATACCGTCGGCCAAACCACCAAGTAGAACCATCATGCCCATCAGATACATTTCCAAGCAAGAACCCAATATACCCAAGTCAATCATCGACTTAGTCTAACATGATCACTAGATCATAAGACCAAAGCTCTAAACAAAGAATCTTATCCAATCATAATCAACAATATTAACACCAAAATCCATAAACCGTTTTATTTATCATCAATCCACCCACTATATCCAATCTTATGATCCATTTAGCACATCCTCAAATAACAGAAGTCAAAATCGTAACCTAAGAAACAAGGTCTTCATCCCTACTATAAATACCTCAAGACCAAAAATCCATAATCACTTTCATGATCCGAACCTCAAGTTATTTCCTTTATCACGCACTAATTTAACCAAACTCGTATATATGTCCCGGGTCATACCTTAAGTACTAAAACTCGATCCATACCAAAACTTCATAATCTAATTCTATATCATGGATTCCTTGAGACCCCAAACATCCTTTCACAACTCATATTCATAAATATTCCTCAATTCACTCCTAACACGAACACCAAAGTTTTTCTAACGCAGAAATTAAAATATCACTGTATCTCTCAACATATAATTAATAACTTAGCAATTGAATCACAATACCCGAGATCAGCTCAAAATCAACCCTCAATATGAACATACTACCAGCATCCTCATTTAGCACGTGGATTATAACTCCAACCAAGATCCATGATCAAAACCTTTTTATCAAAATCACCATTAATATCCCTAAACTCATCAAAGTTATGTACCTCAAGTATCATTAAAAGATTCTTCCCCTAATATACCATTAGATCAATCCTCAAATTAGTTCAAGAAATCATCTCGCACTCCGAACAAGATCCAGCCATAAAATAATTCCACAAGTAACTACAATTCCTCACGTTTATATAATCAAACCACGAATAACTTGATCACCAAGATCACAAGAATCAAATCCACAAGTATCACATAAGATCATCTCCTAACAGACTTAACACCCGAAAACAAATTGATGGTTCTTACTTGTATTGGCCAGTTCGTCATAGACAAGGAACATAAACCAAGATTCAAGAGTCTACACCGATTCTAATAGATCAGTGGATAAACCACAACATAATCTTTACTACAGCCTAAGCTGTAAAGGTAAGCATATCATTTACACAATAATACCGGGTCACTCCGACCCTCAGCAGGTGCGTGTCCTCCATCGGATCCATAGTACGACTCACTATATGAATGCATTTGACATATGCAACAACCGACTCAAACTGGAGCAGACTTATGCATATAAGTGAAAAACACGTATCCAAACATCCCAAAGGATCTACAGCCTGCTCCGCTACCAACTGAAACGCCCGTGTCCCAATTTAATAATATAAATTACAAATTAATTATAAATTGACCAAATTGCCCTTATCATTCCCGGGACACCCGTATCCCAAATTATTCATTAAAGAATATACATCATGTGAAGCGACCAAAATGCCCTTCTACCCAGGATACAATATCAACAACAAAATCAATGAACATTTATACAACAAATTACACAACAACGAGTATGCAGCGGAAGACTAAACATATGATAACATGTATGCAGTGAACTCTATGGATCCGACCCGAGGAGAGGGAAAGCACCGCCACCTGCTGATATGCACCACTGCTCAATGAGCAGTTAACCTGAAACAGACTGTGAGGGGGTGAGACCAACCACTGTCTCACCGCAGACAAATAAACCAATAATATACAAAACAAATCAACTACAA
>JAKUCV010004954.1:65228-97880 GCA_028386065.3 Turnera subulata
AACCGGCGACGACGGCGGCTGCAAGAGTGACGACAGTGCTGCCTCGACGTCCTCTTCAAGCTTCCGATCACGACTCAAACCCGAGTCGTCCAAACCCACTGTCCGGCCACACCAACTTCTCACACAGCCGCAGACAACACGAAGGAGAGCACAGTGACGGCAACTACACATCACGGCCAAACCCGGGTCCAGTCGCACCCGTCCTGCGTCGGACTCGTAAGCCCCTGCCTCCAGTTAAGGCCACGAACAGCAGCCCCGACCTTCTACGATGGCGGCGGCTCCACAAAGAAGAAGACCGGAAGATGGCGGCAAAAGGGCGAGAGGAAGAGAGGAAGAATAAGAATGGTGGCGGCGGTTTGTTTTCAAAGAGATGAGAAAACGACATGGAGAGGGGAGAGAGAGAGAGAGGAAAAAGAGAAGAAGGGGAGAAGGAAGAAGAAGAGAGGAAGAACGAGAGAGAGAAGGGGAGTCGGGGTCGGCGGCGGCTAAGGAGAAAAAGAAAAAGAAACAAAAATGAGAAGAGAAGAAAGAAAGAAAAGAGGCTTGGGGTTAGGGTTGGCCGGCCTGGTCCAAAACGACGCCGTTTTGGACTAGGGCGCGGTCAACCCGCCCTTGGCCAGTCAACATCTTTTTTTTTTTTTTTCATCCTTCCAAAACGACGTAGTTTCATTAGAACCTACGTTAACCTTCGCGTTTTACCCCGATCTCGAATCCGTTTTCCACGGGACCCGAACCATGAACAATACCAACTTAGAATTAACATTTCCAAGGAATAATAATTTATTTCCTCGACTAAAACTCGAAAATACCACAAGGGTAAAATTGGAATAAAAATTTCAAAAATTCTGAAAAATCAAATTATGAAAATTCGGGGCGTTACAAAAAGGCCGATTGCCTATTTCAGTGAGAAGTTGAAGGGTGCTCAACTCAACTATTCCACTTATGACAAGAAGCTGTATGCATTAGTGAGAGCGTTACAGACATGGCAGCACTACCTTTGGCCAAAGGAATTCGTGATTCACACTGATCATGAGAGTTTGAAGCAGCTAAAGGGCCAAGGGAAGCTAGGAAAAAGGCATGCAAAGTGGCTGGAGTTCATTGAAACTTTTCCCTATGTTGTCAAGTACAAACAGGGTAAGGATAATGTGGTTGCTGATGCATTATCCAGGAGGTATGCTCTTCTTCTCTTAGTTCTAAGTTGGTGGGATTTGAGTATATCAAGGAGTTATATCCCTCTTATTCTGACTTCGCTAATGTATTTGTTGCATGTGAACAATCTGGATTTCAAAGGTTTTATAGAGATAATGGATATTTATTTCGTGAGGGAAAACTTTGCATTCCTTCTTGTTCTATGCATGAGCTGTTGACTAGGGAGTCACATGATGGTGGTTTGATAGGTCACTTTGGTGTTGCTAAAACTCTTGACATTCTATAGGAATATTTTTATTGGCCTAACATGAAAAAGAATGTTGAGAAGATTTGTAGTAGCTGTGTGGCATGTCGACATGCCAAATCTAGAGTGCAACCTCATGGGTTGTATACACCTTTGCCTGTTCCTACTCATCCTTGGACTGATCTTTCTATGGATTTTGTGGTAGGATTGCCAAGGACTAGGAAAGGTAGAGATAACATCTTTGTTGTGGTTGACAGGTTTAGTAAGATGGCTCATTTTATTGCTTGTCATAAGACTGATGATGCGTCTCATATTTCTGAATTGTTCTTTAGGGATGTAGTCTGTTTGCATGGCATTCCTAGGACAATTGTTTCTGATAGAGATACTAAGTTTCTGAGTCACTTTTGGCATGTGTTGTGGAATAAATTAGGGACCAAGTTGTTGTTTTCTACTGCTTGTCATCCTCAGACTGATGGCCAAACTGAAGTGGTCAATAGGACTTTAGGGTCTTTATTGCGTGTCGTTGTGGGTAAGAACTTGAAAACTTTGGAAGATTGTTTGCCATTGATAGAGTTTGCCTATAATAGAAGCATTCATTCTTCTACCGGATATTCTCCATTTGAGATTATGTATGGTTTTAATCCACTAACCCCCTTGGATTTGTTGCCTTTACCTTTGAATGAGCTTGTCAATGTAGATGGGCAACAAAAAGCAAAGGTGGTTCAATCCATACATGAGAAAGCTCGCAAGCACATCGAAGCGAAGAATGCTAAAGTGGCACAAAGGGCCAACAAAGGGCGCAAGCTAGTCAAGTTTGAGCCTGGTGATTGGGTTTGGGTGCACTTTAGGAAGGAAAGGTTTCCTCAGCAAAGGAAATCAAAGTTGGATGCGAGGGGAGATGGTCCTTTTCAAGTCCTGGAGCGCATCAATGACAATGCCTACAAAATAGATCTGCCTGGTGAGTATGCAGTAAGTGCTACTTTTAATGTTTCTGATCTTTCTCCCTTTGATAATGCAGGGACAGATTCGAGGACGAATCCTTTTGAGGAAGGGGGGAATGGTACAAGCAAGCCAGTACCAAGTGGAACTCAAGATCGTGATGGCGCCATTAGCTTACCTCAAGGACCAATCACGAAGGCTCGATTGAAGATGATAAAGAATCACATGTTACATTATGCTCAAGCTTGGGTCAATCGGGAGTTGCAAGAAGATAAGTTGGATAAGTTCGGAGATGAATTCAAAGAGATTCCTAAGTTTGTGAGCATTTTGAAGGATTGAAGTCAAAAGTAGCCATTTTCACCGTTCAACCGGGAAGGTACTGTTCACGCCAGAAATTACTGTTCACGCCAGAAATTACTATTCACTGGCGGAAATTACTATTCACTGCCGGCGTTTACTATTCATTTTCAGGTTGTAAAATCCACTTTGGAGCTAAAGATTCCCACTAGTGTGGTTGGTATGGTTGGTATGGTTGGTGTTAGTGTGGTTGGTGTGCATTAAAGAAAACAAAAGATGTTTAGTGCTTGTTTAGTGCTTGTATTTTCAATTCAATCCTTTGCTTTTTGGCTTCTATAAAAGCCAACCATGTATCAAGTTTGAAATCAGATTATACATGAGAATATACATGAAATTTGAGTGATTTTTAAGGAAGCTAAATGCTCTCCTTTGGTGTGCTTCTTGATTGAGGGATTCAATCAAAAAACAAGAGAGGGATTCTCTTGGCTTTACTCTTTAGGATTGATTTCTCTTATCAAGTGTTTTACTTGTGGTGATTAATCAACTCCTTGTATTCCTCATTGTTTGTTGCCTAATCTTTGAGTTTAAGAGGTGAAGAATAGGGATACTAAACCCTAGTTTGATTGGAGATTGGAGGTCTTTGGGATCAATTAGTTGCAGAGGTGATCCTAGTGGAATTCTAGGGTTCTTGCTGCATCACAAAGAAAGAAAAGAAATATCACACACAAGAACAAGAGTATGTATGTGAAAGAATGTTGGTAAGTCAAGTAATTATGACACAACAATTACTCAACACAAGAAAAAGGCACAAAAAAAATTCTAAGAAGAAAGTAAACCCGAGCCTGCAGGAAAATTTTGTAGATGAGCTGAAACCAAAATTCGGCAGAATGCACTAAATTCCAAAAACAGCAGAAAAATTTTGTAGGCAAGCTGAAACCCAAATTCGGCCGAATGTATTAAATTCCAGAATCAGCAGTAAAATTTTGTATGTGAGCAGACATACAAAATCGATAACCTGCAAGGCAAAAATCCAACAATTCCAAACAATCAACAAATCCCCAATTTTTCCAAACCCTAACAACCAAATCGATTTCTCTTTTTTTTTTCTTTTTTGTGAACAGTAGCACCGGTGAACAGTAATCGGTGAACTGCAAGGATGAACAGTAACGATGAACAGTAACTCGACACTTTTTTTCTTTTTTTTTTTTAAATTGACAGAAATCGACTAGGGCGTAACAAAGGGGAAAAAACACAGAAAATTGAAAAACAAAGACACAAGAACAAAAAAAAATAAAGGGATATGATTGATTGAAAAACCTCAAGCTCCACTACCAAAAGACGATACGACAATCTCTAGAGTCAGCACTAGAAATCCCAAATCAGGTTTGTGGTCCCGACCTTTCAATCCTCAATCAAACTTGTGAAATCACCAATCCCAAATTCCCCCAAATCAGCATGAAAGAAGTAGGAAATCAACAACCTCAGGATGGTTGCTGCCAATTGCCTCAACCCTAATCAGCAAGAGATCAGAAAATCAACAAGGAATTAGAATCACAAATACAGATTAGAAACCTGAATAGAAAATTCAAATTCCTAGAATAATCCTGGAGAATCAGCACTTAAGGAACAAGAGAGTCAGCACTCTTGATAGGTTGAATCACTCAAAACCTGAAGAAAACCTTAAAGAGATAATTTTTATTCATCAAACGTCTAACCCTAATAACATGGAAAAGAAAGTGTTTTATACCACTCCCTAAACAAGCCAAATCGTCATCTAGACTAACCCTAGGTCGTCTAAATTAACCCAAAACCCAAGTCAAAATAGGTTTTTAACTTTTCCATAATTTTTAGGTGCCGACCCAAATAGACAGTATTTTTAGGTACGACTTCAGACTACCCAAATAAACTAGGTTTTAAATTGAGCCCACATGAGTTGGACACTAAATAAAACCTTTACAATAAAACACAATTAACTTAAGCCCATAATAATCAACTAATTAACAATGGACTTGACCCAAAAATAACAAAATAGACTCAAGCCGATTTTCACAATAATCGTCTTATAGAAATCGGCAACCAAAAATAATTAAACAAAGAGGATATGTCGGCATGGCCTCTTGAAGCCAGGCTGATGTCGACTAGGCCCACAGTGCTCTTGCGTCAATCACTCCACAATTGACAGTAAATTATTGACCTTCAGTTTCAGCTCCTTCTCAAGCTTGATCACAACATCCTCTTGAAGTTCTGTGTTGATCAAGGCTTGAACATGGTGTAGAAATTGAGTCCTCAGCATTCTTGATGTCCTCCTTGTGATTGGACCTTGTGGCAGGGCCATAGCTCTATCACTTGCATCACGAGTGTCTATCTCCTATATGGTTTTGCCACAAACCATCTGGAACAGTTCCTAGTCCCTCATCAAGTGATTAAGCCTTGATTCCTTCATTTGGTTTGTACCTTCATGAGTGACACACAGAAGTCTTCAGATCTCATAGGCAGTTTCACAGGATCTGACTCTTTGAAACTCACTGTCACTTATGTCACAAAGTAAGGAATTCTTGGCTTGAGCATCAAGCTTTGCTTTTTATTTCCTCCTCAGACTAATATTCATATCTCTCATGGGTCTAGTGTATGGATTTTGCATAATATGCCACATTTCTAGACCCTTTCCTTCAAGGAAGATCTTCATCCTAGACTTTCAATAGTCGAAATTTGTCCCATCAAAGTAGGGTACCTTGTTGATGCTTGTACCATCAAAAGCCATGATCTTTGTCTCTAGATGTTACTCCTTAGCACTAAGAATGTAGCTCCGCTACCAATTGTAGGCAAAAATGTGCCTAAGAGGGAAGGGGTGAGTTAGGCTTTAAACTTTAAGGCTTAAGCTTGGATATAGTTTCTGCTGAAACCACGCGCTGGACTGCAGTAGTAAGATTTGAACAAAGAACAGAAGTAAGGTAGGGAAGAGAAGTGGACACAAGCGATTTTAGAGTAGTTCCCCCTTACTAGATACCTCCACTACCTAAAGGACCCTCCTTTAGGATTTCAAGCACTCACTATCTTTAGGTTTTTGCGAGTTCAACCTTAACCTTTACAATTCATAAGCTTTTCTAGGCTAAGCTCAAATCTTTACAAGGTTTTCACAGGCTAAGCTCTAACCTACCCTTAAATCTAAGCTCTAAGCTTTTCACAGGCTAAGCTTAAACCTTTCCTATTTCTGTGGGTGTTTTCAATTGTATTGCTTCTTGATCTGATGTTACTCTTATGGCTATTTCTTTGATGGCTATCTTTGTAACCTTCCTTGGTTTATGTCAATAAAGTGTTTCGTTTATATAAAAAAAAAGTTATAATTCTAGACTTGAGTTTCCAGCAAAACTAAACCAAGTCTTGCTTATAAACTACCATTTTCATGAATTGGATTACAATAATGAAACCAGATTAGAAACCGCAGGTGTAAGCTCAAATTTCAAACTTAGAATTGCTCAAATGGCTGGGATATATAATCTTTAGAGGTGTTTTGAACCCTCTTATATAGTTCTGAGTTTTGGGGAGAAGTGTCTCAACGGCTCTTTGAATCCCTTAGTTGACATTAGTTCACTTGCACATCAAGTTGGAACCACATCAGCTTGTCAACTCCTTGGTTGCAAAGGAATACCAAATCTGAACAACGTGGACCACCAAGGGGATCACCTTCATTAAGTGAAGTGGTAGTTGAGAAATAACTTCTTCTGAACTTTTATGAACCTTTTCTCTTACTTGTTCTCGAATCTTGGCTATTGGGGGTTGAGTTTTAATGCTGGAAACACCACACGCAAGTTGCAAAAAAAGTGTGATAATGATAGCTCGTATTCATGTGGTTGCTTCAAAACCATCCTTCATAAGCATATAATTTGCTTGAAACCATGCATCCTCCTGTATACTTAATCAACAAAATACATGTATACAAGCATTTATCCAAGTGGTTTGTTAATCATCAAAATTAATCATAAACTGTTACTAAACATAATTAATTTACTAATTAAGCTTAAGAGAATAATTAGCCCATGTTTGGGCCAAACATATATTGATTACTTCAAGTTGAACACATATTATTATATATATACCACTTTATCCATCCAGTAAATATCATTATAAACCCTTGCGTGGACCGGGTAATTTGCCTAATCCTAAGGTAGCCTCCCTTCATTTTTTTTTTGACAAAAACAATAAATATATTATTGTCCCTTGTCAATCTTTGTTGTTAAAACGGGTTAATTACAATAATATTCTCTCGATTATCCCCTAATATAAACAACCCTTAAATTTAACACTAAATTTTTAATCAGTTTGATTTTAAACTTTCCATCCAACTTAAATATTTTCCGGTCAGCAAGTTAATAAAATGAATGAATAATTTGTCGTTTGTGTGGCCAGAACCACATCTATCCTCTCCCTTGAAAAAAAAAAAACAAAAATGGATGGAACATTATGTTTAAATGAAGGTTTTGAAAACTAGACCGGTCATCAAACCAGAAAAGGTAAAAGTTCAAAAAATTGAGATTTAACCAGGGTCCAGCCCTAAACTAATATTTTACTAATAAATATGATTAATAATGAAAAAATAAACTATATGTATATTATGATATGTTAAAGTGTAATTTTTTTAAAATTAAAATTTTAGGAAGATAATAGTGGTAAATTAATTTAATAAACATTAAATACATGTTATTATAATTTTTGGGAAAAAAGGAGTAAATCTCAAAGCTGTTAAAATAGGAAAATCGGGTCCGGATCGAATGGTTTAACCAAAATCGGAAAATCGTCCGGTCCAACCTTACCCACAAAAAATCTCAATTTCTTAAAAAGCTGATAGACCCATCGAACTATTCGGTCCAATCCGTTTTTCGTAACATTGGTTAAAATAAATAACCTTTATGCTAAAATTAAATAATCCCAACTTTATATTCACAACACATTTCAATTAATCCTCTTAATATATCGTGATGGATTCCTAATTAGAATCCACGGAATGTATACATTAAAATGAAATTAAAATTCGAGATGGCTTTTCTAAAAGTTTCTAGATTAGGGGGTGATTTTGTGTTTGGGGGATTTTCTTTTAGTTAATCCCTCTAAAAACATTTGACGCATATACTACACATATTGTCATACATAATTCTCTTAGATCTATATATTGTTTCAAAAAATAGCTCGTATATATCATATATACTTACCATAAGCCTAGAAAGGCTAAGAGGGGATGAATTAACTTTTTCAAGTTAAGAATAATTAAGTTTCTAATGAACCCAAATCCTCGCAAATTAAAAGGATGAACAAGGAAGATTAAGAACAGAACTAAACAAGAGGAACACAAACAATTACAGTAATTCCTCAACCCCAAGTACATCCACTACCTATAGGTCTCCCCTTTAGAATTTATAACTCTTCACTAATTTGGTTTTTACAAGCACATTAAAAACTTACACTATTGTGAATACTCGATCCAAAATCACTTGGGCCCATTCACCTATTCTTTTTTCACCTTCTTCCTCGGGTCAATCTCATGTCAATGGAGTCACCACCCAAATTTTATTAAGGACAAAATTTGGGAAAAAACCTTTGTATGACTCCTTTAGGCAACATGGTCATGGCGAACCAAAGACACAGGATCGGGAGTTCATCACGGATGGGAAGGTGCTAGGCACCCATCCATATTAGGTCGAAACCTTGTGCAATTGCAAAGTACAAGTGTGCCTTATGCAGGTGTGCAAGTGTGGAAAGTAAAGAGAAGGGGAGAAGAAGAAAATTTGGCTTGCATCCCATTGTGAAATCGAGACTACCTACGTACCCGAGTGACCGGGGTCAAAGCCACGTAGTTCTAAACATGACATTATGTCGCCACTTACATGATCAAAAGCATCAACATATAATCAACCAGAATCAAACAAAAATGGATTAGTGTTACCTCTTGTAGCCATCCTCTAGCTCCTTAAATTGGGTTGTGTTCTACACCCACCTTCTTGCCACTTCTAAGTTCAATGGTTGATCTTCTTCTTGATTCCTCCTTGCTAGACTACTACTGATGTTTCCCACGAAATTCTACCAGAGTTTCTGCCTATAAAAGATTTCTAGACTTGGAGAGGTAAAGTTTCTCCAAACACTCAAGCTTATGGGTGTGTATGTGAAAAATAATGTGTGTCCCTTGAAAAGTGAATGGCGGGTCCAATTTATAGTGTTCTGGGTGAGTGCAGGAGCGTGGACCTCTTAATGATGAAGATCTTGACCGAAAATCTGGGCCAAAACCGTGTAGAATCGAATTAGGAATGAAAATCGGCAAAAAATCAGTTTTTGGGTGCCCATGACTGCTAGAACCTGGCGGTCATCCCTGCATGTCCGCCAGGACCTTGGCGGTCATCCCGAGATGGCCGTCTGGCTCCTCCGATTTCACGCGTCGTTTCCTTTTTTCTGCCCCCAATCCCCCTAATTCTCCTCTAATTTGATCTAACTGTGTAATTAACCCCTAATCAACCTAGAAAATCCTCTTTTCTTGATTAGTACTCCTCCTAATCATCCCATAACTGATTGACACACATTAAATCCCGATTTTATGCAAAAATCATACCAAAAATACTTTTACCATTTAAAGGATGATTTGATTCTGATTTTTCACGAAAATCAGAGTCAAGATTAGTCCGCAAGTAAAATGTTTATGGGCTAATCAACTTTGGAGAATCACTTGGGCCTCTAAATTCATTCCTAACCCAAAAATAAATCATCTCAATATAATTGGGTTGAAAATAAATAAGAAAGCCCAAGCAATGAAATAAAATATATTTTAGTGCATTAGACCTTAATGTACATTTTTATCCTAAGATTCAATCATCTAATTAATCCTAGAATTCAAACACATAGAGGTTCAAATTACCAAAATATATAAATTCTACTAAAATAAATTCCGAACATGTCTTAATCCCAAGACCAAATCATCTCATCAATCTCAAGGTTCAAGCATGTTAAAAATCTAATTTAGTAGGATATCCGTGGGTCAAAATTGGGTGTTCACAACTATACTCACAAGCTTTTCATGGGTTCAACTTACAAATCTATCTCAAAGTTAATCCTAACTTTTTTTACTTAGCAGGACTAAAACTTAATCTTGCCTATCCTTTACAAATAAATTCTTCAAGAGCGACTCGCTCAAGAAGTATACAGAATTGAGCTCAAAGAAATCACACAAGATAAGCATTTTTTACAAACTTAGAATCTCTCAAATGGTTGGGTTAAAGTTTAAGTGAGGCTTAAGACCTCTATTTATAGATTCTAAGAGTAGGAGTTCTCGCAACTAACGACTAGATGGTTTAAAGTTGACCTCGACTTCTCCAAGTAAAGCAACCCATCTTCTTAGTACCAAATATGGTTATGTCTTCAATTTGCAGCACATTGATTCAAATTTTTCCCAAAATGGTTTGTATGACCCGCAAATGTTTGTTGGAAACATTGAAGGACAGAGAAATGACTCTAAAATCTTTATCTCTCACTTGGGCTGCAAGCTAGATGAGTTGGTTGGCATTGATGAGTCAACCGTTAAAGTGGTTGGACCAAAAAAATAGTAGACATCAATATTTCTGAAAGGCAACCAACAGAAACAAAATCTTCCAACATTTTTTCTTTTAGTGAAACCATAGTGAAATAAAAATTACTGTCAACCTGACCAACTTTTAATCAACACACAAAACTTAAGCAATATGATTATTAATTATCAAAATCATATGCTAGTCATCAAAATCACATCATCTCATACTAAATATGATTAATTTTAATTAAATACTAATTATGTCATTAATCACATGATCAGGCTAACACTTACAATGTATGCCTAAGTATCATCGAAGTTTATTTTTCATTGTTTGAAAAAGAAAAGAAAATCTTCACCCGAAAAAAGAAAAGAAAACTGAACAAGAAAATGAACATTCCATAAAACAAAATTCTATGTTGGATATGCATGGTGACAATTGAGTAGACCTTACAAAATTTGGTTTTGATACGAAAAAAAGAAAGAGTAAAGATCCGAAAAAGGTATATGTAAAATTTGGTTTTAATTTGGTTTAAAATTAGCGGATATATGTAATTTTTTAAAACTTGTTTGGGTAAATGAGTTGTTCTAACGTGGTATGAAAATAAAAAGGTTGACCCATCAAAGTTTAAAGAACTGATTAGCCTATATATATATGGTTAAAAACCCTAATGAACAACTAATTAACACACAAGGAGGAAGGATTAGAGATAATTGAACACACGATTTATAGTGGTTCACCATGCAAGACTACCTCCAACTCAAGGATCCCCCCTTGATATTTCTTACTCTCACAATGATGGCTTTTTCACGGGTTCAACAAAAAACCCCTTTAGTATAAGTTTTTCCTTAGGCTAAACTCAAATCCTAAACACTCACTACAAAGCTCACCCAAGTTTTGCTTTTACAGAAACACTTAGAATAAAGCACAGAAGCTATCACTAAATACAAGTATTTTTCTTTTTCCAAAAGATTATTTTGCTAAGTATGTGAATAAGGAAAAAGGCTTCTATCTCTTTTTTTGCTTTATTTGAGAACTGCAGGCTTTTGCTCTAACTCAGAATCTTAGTATGGCAGTTCTAAGTTTCTCCTTGAATCAACGCTCCTTTTTATCGCTGCAAGATGGATGGTGTCAATTCAAATTTTGAGTCGTTGCAAGTCCCTTTCCATCCAGCTGGTTTGTCTTCCGAGACGCTAGAGTGTCAATGTTCTTCTTGCTTGTTGTCCCTTTCACGTTCTGGCACGAGACACACCATTCAACAGCTTTTTGTCATTGATGTCATTGTTTAGCATAGTCCTAGGTTGGACCTAGAATTTTGAATCCAGCTGACATTTGATCCACTTAAGGTAGCTTTTATCAATGATTCAGACTCCAAAAATGGTAGGGTACTAGGTTGCTTGAGCAATACCCATAGTGCCTAAACAAAGCTAAGTCACATGGATGTCTTTTGGTGAAAGCGACATCACATGTCCACTAACACCAACTCCAATCCCACTAACTTCTTCTATCAAGAAATTGATCACGGATTGGGCATTCTTGTGAGCTGTAATTCATAGTTAGACACAAAAAATGCTACACACAGGTTTGTCATAATCAAAACCTAATTAGCACATTTACATATAATATAATGGAACAATCATTACCAATAAACATTAAAGACATGTAATAACAACATGATCAATGTGACATATTAGTGCAAGCATTATGGTAATAAACATGATTAATTAGCAGTAAACATATTTTTAATCATCATCCGATTCACATTCTCCCCTTTTTTGATATGACAAACCTTAATTGAATGTGGAGATATGAATGTAATGTGTTTTAAGCTCTCCCTCAACATGTGTTCCCCCTCTGTAAAATATTTTTCCAATCTTTCTTAAGATTTAGAGCATAAGGAATAGAAAATATAAGATATATATTTTGGAAAGCCACATTATATTAAAGAAATAAAATGAACATGTCAAAACATAGATCCACAAGTTCCCTACAATCTCTCCCCCTTTTGGCATCACAAAAAGCACTAAAAGGATAGACATATTGGCACCGAAGATGCCAAAATAAACAGCAACAACAATAACAGATATCAAAAGCTAGAACCAGATGTCAGCAACAGATAAATAGATTAGCATCGAAGATGCCAAAACTAATAGCAGAGTGCTAAAAATAGAAAACAGAAGGTAAAAGCATGCATGATCCTAAGTGAGCATCAGATTTGGATGGCCGTAAGTAAAAGTCAGACACTAGCAGATTTCTGGTCCGAGGAGAAATTAGAGGACTCGTCATCATCAGTGGTCTCTCCATGCTCAGCAATCAACAAATTCAACTGTGCTTTACCCATCTACATAAGCTTGTTCATCATACCTTTAAGTTCAACCAGCTCTTCCTTCACATCCTTCATCTCTTCAGTAAGAGCCTCAATGCGAGCATCCTTAGAATTGCTAGGCTAGGTGACACAGAAGACTCCATACCTATTCTTCTTGATCTTTATCTTAGTGAGTGTAGTGGTGCAAATGGACTCACCAAGAACCAGATGATGCGCATTAGTGGGAATCACATCAAAATGTTGAGCAATCAAGGTAATGAGGTTTCCATAAGGCCGAAAGAAATTGAGCAGGAGATGGTGGAAGATGGTGAAGCTGTAATCCACTAAACTATTCGTCAAAAAACATCCCACAAGCCACATATCATAAGTCTTGAGTAGGGTTTGGTGGCCATTGCTTGGAGTTAGGACTCCGGTGATGAAGTAGAGAAGAATTCTATGCTCAGCTGATAAGTCCTGATACTCAACCTTCTTAGTGGATTGACCAAAGAGTATCTTTCTCTACTATGAAACACATGGTGTGTTAGGGATATGAACTGGATTACCCGATGCAGTGTTATAGTAGCTAACAGACCCTTTCCTCAAATTCAGCAGCTTCTTAATCAGTTTGGCGTCCACAAAGACAGACTTGCCACAAATCGAACTTTGAATACCAACAGTGTTTCCACTATCACCATGCTTGGGTATCATGTTCGAATGGAAGTCTTGGATAAGGATTTTATAAGCTAGTACCTGAAGTGTAGCTAAGGTAGTGAGTTGTTCACATTCCAGGAGTTCCTCTATTCCAGATCCACTCAAGTCATCAAAATGAACAATAAAGGACTTGAGAAATTTGAAATTGCGACCCACAATCCCTGTAGCATCCTTGACATCCTCAATGACCCGTTTTGCCCTTTTTCGAGACCTTGACAACTTCCCAGTTTTGCTGATGTATTGAACTGTGGCTTTAACATCTTCTTCCTCTTCGGGTTCAACATGCGATTTCTGTACTATGTTGTCCTTAAAGACTGGTGTCTCTCCTGATGCATACTCAGGCGTAACATCAGCCATCTGGTGATCATCATCATCATCCTCATTATCCGACTCAGGGACATCAAGAACCATCTTTTCTTTTCCCTTCCTAGACACAGGAGCTCTTAACCGTTGCGCCTGGGTACTGTCGCGAAGATTCTGTTTTGGCATCGCATGCCAAAAGCTTCGTCGATCTCGAGGGAGACTTCTTTTGAGGAATAGAAGCGGTTTTGGCTCTCTTGGAGGGATATTTTTGGGCAAGGGGGATCTCATCATCAGATAGGGTTTTCTCAGAGGAGTCTTTAGGGTTTTTAGGTTGATCCTTAGGAGTGGGATCCATGGGAACATTAAAAATGTTCGATGTAGAAGGAGGGGGTTGGTTTAATTCCATAGTGGGTTATGGTGGTTGAGTGTTTTGATTTTGATTTTCCAGCTCAAGTTCCTTCACAAAGTGGTCGATCATTGCTTTTCTCTTTATGGCAAGAAGTCTGGATTGCTCGCCAAGATTAGTGATATGTGGAGGAATGCGGTATTGGCTCATGAATTGATCAGCAACAGCAACAATATTTTCGAGTGTCTTTGCTGCTTCTTGATCAGTAATTTGCTCGGGTGGATTTGGTTGAGAGGAAGTCATAGCTGGAGAGGATTGTTTTCACTTCTTTGGAGGCTTAGGTAGGGTATTTGGAGGTTTTGTAGAGGGAGTTGATGGAGGAGGTTTTGAGTGTCTGGTGGCTTGTGTAGTGGAAGTCTGTGAGGTTGTTTTAGTTGAGGGAGGAAGAATTGGTGTTTCGGTGATGGGAGTGTTGGAGGAAATTTTAGTTCTTCCCATACTTGGTAACGAACGATTTAATTCAGGGAGTGATTGTGGTAATAATGGCGAGGAAATCGGTGTAGAGGGTGAGTTGGATAAGGAAGGGGTTTAAGTAGTAGAGTTGGGTTTCCATGTGTGTCTAACGGTTAATATAGAGTTTTATGGCAGCCATAACACTCAACCTCTTAGACTGATAGGTAACGGTAAACACGTCCGGCAATTTGTCTCGCTGTCCAAGGTACACTGTAGCTACTGTTTCATCCACTTGCAACCTTGTCAGACCCGTGTCCACTAACACAGTTCTTCTCCCATAGATATTTGTGTACTGGTGTCAAAGATGCCAAAACGTCCAGATTCCCAATTTGACCATTAACCCACATCATGTAGACTTCTAGGCCATCCTTTTTGACTCATCACAGCTAAAATTATCTAGAGTGATGTGTGTGTTTTGAATGCATGTTATGTGCTCAAGTAGTAAGAAAAACATACCTGGAGGTCCTTGAATTTAAAGAGCATTACACATACCAAGCTCCAACTGAATTTTTGCAAATTGTTCTTCCTTCAAGAATTTTGTAAAAATATCTGCAAGTTGCCTCTTGGTTGTGACAAAATCAAGTGTCATATCTTTCTTAAGCACATAATCCCTAATAAAATGATGCCATATTTCTCTGTTTTTTGTTCTTGAATGTTGGATAGGGTTCTTAGTTAGGTTTATGGCACTAGAACTATCACATAGAATTGGTACAATTTGAAACTTTAGGCCATAGTCAAGTAGAGTTTGTTTCATCTAAAGAAGTTGTGCACAATATGATCTTGCAGCTACATACTCAGGTTCAGTTGTTGAAGTAGCAACAGAATTTTGTTTCTTACTAGACCAAGAATGATACGGCAAAACCACCAGAACAAAGCTAGATAGCACCTCCAAATCAATCAAAGTCTCCAAGATCAGCAACCAATTCAACCAAATTAGGGTTTTAGCAATTACCTCTATCACCTCAAAACAAAGCAAAGTTGTTAAGCAACAATAGAGTAATAAAAGCTAGGAATCTTGAATAGGCCACAAGCAAATCAATCACTTGATAAGTAAACACAATCCCTCAAATAAATTAGAAGAAATCAATTCTAACATGCAAATAACCAAGGTAAGAAAATCTTACACTTTTATTATCAAATAGCAAGAATAATGTCTGTCAAGTATGAACCCCTAACAGCCTATTTATAGGGCTCAAAAGAACCCCCAAGTCGGCAAACAAAAAGGCCAAGTCGGCCACCTCCTATTACTACACCTAATTGGACTTGACTTCTCCTAAACGCTAATGGGCTAGGATTTGACTTTTAATCCATCAACATATTGAACTAAATAAAACCCAACTAAATAACTAAAGTCCATAATTATTTATGACCCAAATAACAATAATAACCAAATTAATAAAATAACTAGCCGAAATTTATAATTATTGTTCAAATAAAAATCGGCCCAAAAATACTAATTAGAAGGGATATGTCGATTTTGACTATGTGGATCCAAAATCGACTAGGCTTCAATCTCCAATGATGAAACACATGTTGGTGTCTTCATGTACTCCTCTCCAAGCTTGGCCATCTTATCTTCTTGCAATTCTTGATTAACCTTAGCTTGAACAAAGTGCAGCATGTGATTCTTGATCATCTTCAGTTGAGCCCGTGTAATTGGTCTTTGAGGCAAGGTAATGGCGCCATCTCCTTCATCAGCTCCACTTGGTGCTTGCTTGCTTGCATCATTCCCTCCCTCTTCAAAAGGATTTGCCCTCGAATCTAAACCTGCAGTGTCAAAAGGAGTAAGATCAGCAACATTGAAAGTAGCACTCACAGCATACTCACCAGGCAGATCTATCTTATATGCGTTGTTATTGATGCACTCCAACACTTGAAAAGGACCATCTTCTCTTGGATCCAATTTAGATTTCCTGTGAAGAGGAAACCTCTCCTTCCTAAAGTGCACCCAAACCCAATCTCCAGGTTCAAACTTAACAAGCTTGCGTCCACGATTAGCTCTTTGTGCCACTTTAGTGCTCTTCTCCTCAATGTGCTTTTGAGCCTTCTCATGAATAGACTTAACCAACTTAGCTCTTTGATGCCCATCTACATTAACAATCTCATTCAAAGGTAAAGGCAACAAATCCAAAGGGGTTAGTGGGTTAAAACCATACACAATCTCAATTGGAGAATAACCTATAGAAGAATGAATGCTCCTATTATAAGCAAACTCAATCAATGGCAAACATCCTTCCCAAGTTTTCAAATTCTTACCCACAACAGCACGCAATAAAGATCCTAAAGTTCTATTCACCACTTCAATTTGACCATCAGTTTGAGGATGACAAGCAATAGAAAACAACAACTTGGTCCCTAACTTACTCCATAAAACTCGCCAAAAGTGACTCAAGAACTTAGTATCCCTATCAGAAACAATTGTCCTAGGAATGCCATGCAAACGAACTACATTCCTAAAGAACAAATCAGCAACATGTGAAGCATCATCAGTTTTATGACAAGCGATAAAATGAGCCATTTTTCTAAACCTATCAACAACAACAAAGATGCTATCATGACCTTTCCTTGTCCTAGGCAATCCAACCACAAAATCCATAGATAAATTAGTCCAAGAGACATCAGAAATAGGTAAAGGAGTGTACAACCCATGAGGTTGCACCCTAGATTTGGCATGTCGATATGTGACACAACCATTACAAACCTGCTCAACATTCTTCTTCATATTAGGCCCAAAAAAAATGTTCCTGCAAAATGTTAAGGGTTTTAGCAATACTAAAGTGACCCATCAAGCCACCATCATGAGATTCCCTAACCAAAAGCTCAAGCATAGAACAAGCAGGAATACAAAATTTATTCTCACGAAATAGATAGCCGTTATCTTTATAAAACTTTTGAAAACCAGATTGTTCACATGCATCATACACATTAGCAAAGTCAGGATCATATTTATACAAGTCCTTAATATACTCAAATCCAATCAACTTAGAACTAAGAGAAGAGATTAGAGCATGCCTCCTAGATAATGCATCAGCAACCACATTATCCTTACCTTGCTTATAGCGCACCACATAAGGTAATGTCTCAATAAATTCCAGCCACTTGGCATGCCTCTTATTCAGCTTACCTTGCCCTTTTAAATATTTCAAGCTTTCATGATCAGTGTGGATCACGAATTCCTTAGGCCACAGGTAATGCTGCCATGTTTGTAGTGCTCTCACCAATGCATAAAGCTCCTTGTCATAGGTAGAGTAATTGAGTTGAGTTCCCTTCAGCTTCTCACTAAAGTAAGCAATAGGTTTCTTTTCGTACAAAAGAACAGCACATGTGCCTATACCAGAGGAATCACACTCATTCTCAAAAGTAGAATCCAAGTTAGGCAATTTAAGAATAGGAGCAGAACATAATTTCTCTTTCAAAGTCTCAAATGCCTGCACCTGTGCATCACCCCACTTAAATCCAACTTCCTTTTTGACAATATCGTTCAATGGTCCAGCAATGGTACTAAAATCTTTCACAAACCTTCTATAAAAGCTAGCAAGTCCATGAAAAGATCTTACCTCAGAGATAGTAGTAGGCGTGGGCCACTCTTTAATGGCTTTTAACTTCTCTTGATCAACTTCTATTCCATTAGCACTAACAACATAACCAAGAAAGACAACACGATCCATGCAGAATGTATACTTCTAAGCTTAGCAAATAACTTTTCAGCCCTAAGTGCATCCAATACTAGCTTAAGATGTTCTATATGCTCTTTAACATTCTTGCTATAGATTAGAATATCATCAAAATACACAACAACAAACTTTCCAATAAAATGGCGCAAGACATGATTCATTAAACGCATAAAAGTACTAGGTGCATTAGTCAAACCAAAAGGTATTACTAACCATTCATACAACCCATACTTAGTCTTAAATGCACTCTTCCATTCATCTCCAATCTTCATGCGAATTTGATGATATCCACTCATGAGATCAATCTTAGTAAATATGCATGCACTATATAATTCATCAAGCATATCATCTAACCTAGGAATAGGATGGCGATACTTTACCGTTATTTTATTGACGGCGAGATAATCAACACACGTGCGCCATGTTCCCTCCTTCTTTGGCACTAGAATCAAAGGTACAACACAAGGAGAGAGGCTCTCACGAATCAGCCCCTTAGATAACAAGTCCTCGACTTGTGTTTGGATCTCTTTTGTCTCCTCTGGATTGGCTCTATATGCTGGCCAGTTTGGAATTTGAGCACTAGGGATGAAATCAATTTGATGCTCATTGCCCCTCAAAGGCGGTAATTCCCTAGGTAATTCCTCTGGAAAGACATCCACATATTCCTGCAAAAGAGAAACAACACAACTAGGCAAATTTGGGTTAAGGTCAGCTTGATTAAAATAAGCACCTTTGAATAAGAGCACTAACATTCCTCTTTTTTCTTCACAAGCTACTCTCAACTCTTTCATAGTTGCATAGAAATTTTGTTTCTTCCTTCCCTCTTTTTTTCTATCTTTGGTGTCGACAACACCCTCTCCTTTTTCTCTTTCTTTTTTTTTTCCTTTTCCTCTCCTTTTGCATGACTCTCAGTCATCCTCTCAACCTCACTATTGGTAGTGGCGGCATCCTTCTCCTTTTGCCACTCCTCCATGCTTTTCTTTAAAAATATTTGATCCTCAAACACTTCCTTTGGAGGCAATGGTGCAAGTGATACTCTCCTTTCTCCCATGGTAAAAGAATACATGTTCTTAAACCCATCATGCACTACTCATCTATCATACTGGCATGGCCTCCCAAGCAAGATATGACTTGCCTGCAATGGAACAACATTATTCACTCGAATTTCTCCTATATCATTAAGCCATTGTAGCTTATATGGTCGTGGATGCTTTTGCTATCCCAATCCCATCTTCTCCATAAGAGTAGTGCTCACAACATTGGTGCAGCTCCGACCATCAATGATCACACTACAAGCTTTATCATTCACAAGGCATCTTGTATAGAAAAATATTCTCTCTTTGCTTAATCTCCTCTTCCTTGACTTGAGCATTAAGAACACGCCTTATAACATTCAATCTCCTTGGAATCTCCTCAGTATCACCCACATACTCTGGAACATCCTCCAATTCGGGCATATCAAGTAGAGCAGGATCGATTTCTTCCTCCTCATCATAAAAAAAAAACTTGCCACCTTTAGCAATTATTACCTTCTTATTTGGACATTGAGATGCAATATGTCCAAGTCCTAAGCACTTGAAGCACTTGATTTGCCTTGTAGGGGTAGCAATATTCGGCTTATAGGGCGTAGAGGAACTCGTCTTGGATGTGGTAGGGGGTGTCTTGAAATCGGCAGCCCTAGCCTTCTCCTCTCTCGGCTTCTCTTGTTGCCACCCATCCCTCACAGTCCACCTTGAATTCCAATTGGATGAATAAGAAGTAGAATAAGAACTCCTCGGCTGTATTTCCTTCAATTGCTTCTCTATTTTGATGGCAGTTGCCAACATCTCATCCATCTCTAAGCAATTTTGCAAATCAACAAGGTGAGCAACTTCCTTATTCATTCCAGCAAGAAATCTCGCCATAGTGGTCTCCCGATCCTCGTCAATGTTTGCTCGGATCATGAGCTTCTCCATCTCCTTATAATACTCTTCAATGCTCCTAGATCCTTGGCGCAATGTTTGGAGTCTTTGATGCAATTCCCTATAGTATGATCGGGGAACAAATCTCTTCCTTAGGATCCTCTTCAAATCCAGCCAACTATCAACAGGATCCTCCCCATGGCACAGCCTGTCACCTTCAAATTTATCCCACCAAAACAAAGCATAATCAGTAAACTCAACCACAGCTAATCGTACCTTCTTTTCTTCAAAATAATTATGGCAAGCAAAGATTAATTCCACTCTCTTCTCCCACTCGAGAAAGACTTCAGGATCTTCCCTTCCTTGGAAAGAAGGAATTTTAAGCTTGATGCTCCTAGATCATTATCTCCACGATCTCTTTGGTCATCTCTCTCACGTCTCCCATATCCACCATGCTCTCGGTCATCTTCATGACTTCATCATATAATCGACCTCTTCTTGGCGGTGGTAGGTGGACTCCTCCTCCTCTCCTAAGCGGTGAGGGAAGATGGCGTACTCTTGCAGTAGGAGGGCGGTTATCCTCCTCAACATCATCAACAACATCTCGGGGCTCCTCTCTAGCTTGTTAATTGCATGGGGGTTGATCAACAGCTGGTGCTTCCTCTCTTGGCGCCACCCATGCAGTAGAAAGCTCTTGAATGGATTGTGCTTGTTGATCCATTCTAGCGCTCAGCTCCTGTTTCATCTCAGCAAAGCGAGCATCCATTTGTTTAAAGAATCTCTCCATCACCTCCATAGATGCGGGCGTCTCCTCACCAGTATTGCTTCCTCCTGATCCAACCATGATGTAATACCTACAAGAAACTTATTAGTAATAAAAGCTCCTCACGTGTTTCTCTCGTGTTTGGCTCTTGTGGCAATTTAATGAAACACTCGCCTTTTACCTCTCTTGAAATCTCACTTTGTTTATTCTTTGGGATCAGTAAATCTTATCAAATAATAAACAAACCTGCAACACTTCAAGAAAGAGTCAAAGATTTCCTATCAAGAAAATAGAAAATTCAACTCTAGAGGCAAAATTAACTCCTGAAAGAAAAGATAGTCACCACACAAAGAGCAAGAAAATTGTATGTGAGGATTCTTGTAGTAATTGAACAATAAGAGACAAAGATTGCTCAATTAGAAAACCTGAAAGAAAAACACAACAAATAAGCAGAATCAGAGAAAGTTACCCAACTAGATACCCTAACAACCCGCGGAAAGTATCCCAATCAAGCAACAATTCCTGCAATTCACACACACTTGCCGAATTCTCCAATCAAATAACAAGTCGATTTTCTCTTCTTTTTTTTTATAATTTGCTGCCAAGTCGATTACACCAACAACACAATTAATGCAATTTACAACAACATCAATGCTCCACCAAATCGTCTAATCAACACTCAACAGCAACTTTTGCATTTTTTTTTTGTATTAAAAGAAATCGACTAATGCACAAATAAAAGAAAACAAAAATCGAAAATCTTTATTTTTATATATAATTCGGCAACTAATATAACTCAAGAACGGAAAAGAGATTGCAGAAAAGTAAAGGGATTCGTAGTTGAAATTGATACCTAGGCTCTGCTACCAAGATGATACGGTAACACTACCAGAACAAAAGTAGATAGCACCTCTAAATCAATCAAAGTCTCCAAGATCAGTAACCAATTCAACCAAATTAGGGTTTCAGTAATAACCTCTATTACCTCAAAACAAAGCAAAGTTGTTAAGCAACAATAGAGTAATAAAAGCTAGGAATCTTGAATACGCCACAAGCAAATCAATCACTTGATAAGTAAACACAATCCCTTAAATAAACAAGAAGAAATCAATTCTAACTTGCAAATAACCAAGGTAAGAAAACCTCAAACTTTTTTTTATCAAATAGCAAGAGTAATGTGTGTCAAGTATGAACCTTTAAGAGCCTATTTATAGGGCTCAAAAGAACCCCCAAGTCGGCAAACACAAAGGCCAAGTCGGCCACCTCCTCAGGCCAAGTCGGCCACCTCCTATTACCACTCCTAATTGGACTTGACTTCTCCTAAACCCTAATGGGCTAGGATTTGACTTTTAATCCAACAACATATTGGACTAAATAAAACCCAACAAAATAAACCAACTAAATAACTAAAGTCCATAATTGTTTATGACCCAAATAACAATAATAACCCAATTAATAAAATAACTAGCCGAATTTTATAATTATTGTTCAAATAAAAATCAGCCCAAAAATACTAATTAGAAGGGATATGTTGATTTGGACTATGTGGGTCCAAAATCGACTAGGCTTCAATCTCTAATGATGAAACACATGTTGGTGTCTTCATGTACTCCTCTCCAAGCTTGGCCATCTTGTCTTCTTGCAATCCTTGATTAACCCTAGCTTGAACAAAGTGCAATATGTGATTCTTGATCATCTTTAATCGAGCCCATGTGATTGGTCCTTGAGGCAAGCTAATGGCGCCATCTTCTTCATCAGTTTCACTTGGTGCTTGCTTGCTTGCATCAAAGAAACTAGTGATTGCTCTAAAAATTGACATGTGCCACTAGTACTTTTCCTATCAAGCATGCATCCAGCATAGTCAGCATCAGAATATCCTATTAATTTGAAGGACTCAACCTTGGGATACCAAAGACCTAAAGAGGTTGTTCTATTTAAGTACTTGAAAAATTCGTTTAATAGCCCTAAAATGAGATTCTTTAGGACATGCCTAAAACCTAGCACACAAGCACACACTAAACATAATATCAGGTCTAGATGTAGTAAGATAGAGGAGACTTCCAATCATACCTCTATATTTCTTAATGTCCACTTCTTTTTCGTATTCATCTTTATCAAGCCTTGTTGTGGTGCTCATAAGAGTTGGGCTCACTTTGGCATCTGTCATGCCAAACCGTTTGAGCAGCTCTTTTGTATACGTAGTTTGTCCATTGAAGATGCCATCATCATATTGTTTGATATGGAATCCAAGAAAGAAATTTAACTCCCCCATCATGCTCATCTCGAATTCGTTGTGCATTAGTTTCTCAAATTCTTGACATAAAACATCATTAGTAGCCCCAAACAATATATCATCAACATAAATTTGTACAATAATTAAGTCATTCTTTTGATGTTTCACAAAGAGTGTAGAGTCAATTTTACCTCTAACAAAATTTTGTGAGAGAAGAAATGAACTTAACCTGTCATACCATGCCCTTGGAGCTTGTTTGAGTCCATACAAAGCCTTTTTAAGCTTATAGACATGGTTTGGATGTTCATAGTCTTCAAAATCAGGAGGTTGCTTAACATACAACTCTTCTATAATGACAACATTCAGTAAGGCGCTCTTCGCATCCATTTTGTAGAGTTTAAAGGATTTGTAAGATGCAAAGGCAAGTAGCATTCGAATTGACTCAAGGCGAGCCACGGGTGCAAATGTTTCATCAAAGTCAATTCCTTCTTCTTGGTTGTACCCTTGTGCTACAAGTCTTGCTTGATTCCTTGTCACTTTTCCTGCCTCATCCAATTTGTTCCGAAATACCCATTTAGTTCCAATTATTAGATATTTGGCGGGTCTAGGAACCAATTCCCAAACATTACTTTTCTCAAATTAATTTAGCTCCTCTTGCGTAGCCATCACCTAATTTTCATCATTGATAGCATCATTGACATTTTTAGGCTCAATTTATAAGAGAAAGGCCTGATAGGAATTGATATTTTGCAAGGAAGCTCTTGTAGATTACTCCCTTAGATGGATCTCCAATGATGTCGCAGGTTGAAAGTCCTTTTGGCGCCTTCAATGCCAAAGTGTCAGGAACAACAGATGGTGCAGTTCGTGAACAAATCCATTCGGGATTGCATCGTTGATTGGCAATTCTTCCTCCTTTTCTATCTCAACATGATTCTCAGAAGTATCAACAATGATATCTCCTGGCTGTTGTTGACTAAGCACATTCTCAACAGAATCATCACTATTAGTCGATTCAAGTTCATCAAATACTACATGTATTGATTCCTCAATTCTTTTATTGTAAACCCTATATGCTTTACTCCTAGTTGAGTATCCTAGAAACACACCATCATCAGATTTAACATCAAATTTTCCTAAAGTATCTTTGGTATTTAATATGAAGCACTTTGACCCAATAAATTTGAAATAGCTTATATTTGGTTTTCTATCATGCCAAAGCTCATATGGTGTTTTCTCAAGTTGTGATCTAATGGTTACCCTATTCAGAATATAACAAGTAGTGTTTATAGCTTCAGCCCAAAAATAACTTGGTAAATTCATTTATCATTATTCTTGCCATCTCTTGCAAGGTTCGGTTTTTCCTCTCTACTATCCCATTTTGTTGAGGAGCTCGAGGAGCCGAGAATGTATGCTTAATGCCATGTTCATCACAAAAATGATTAAAGACAAAGTTATCAAATTCACCACCATGGTCACTCCTATTCTTTGTTAGTTTATAACCTTTTTTATTTTGAAGCTTTCTTATCAAAGAAACAAATTCATAAAGTGCATGGTCCTTTTGTGAGAGAAATATAACCCATGTGAAACGGGAGTAGTCATCAACAATAACAAAAGTGTAGCACTTACCTCCAAGACTTACCACTTTAATAGGTCCAAAGAGGTCAAGGTGTAGTAGCTCGAGTAGTTTAGTAGTGGAGATGCACTTTTTAGGCTTAAAGAAGCTTTTGAATTGCTTTCCAATTTGACATGCATGACATACCTTCTCTTTTTCAAACTTAAACATAGGTAGTCTCCTCACAAGTTCCTTCTTTTGAAGATTTGCAATAAGCTCATGATGTGCATGTCCTAATCTTCTGTGCCAAAGCTTAGGTCTCTCTGTTCTAACATTAAGATACTTGGTTTTGAGAATGGACCTAAACTAGCTTGGTTTTTGAACACATAGTGAGTAGCTCCTAGCCCAACCTTTTGTAATGTGTGCCTTTGTTGACTTAGGATCATATCCAGACCTTTACTATCATGATCAAACTTTTCTAGCATATTTTTTAGATTTTCCACAATCTTTTTCAAATTTTGATTTTCCTGTGAGAGTTTTGCATTATCTTCTTTGTGTGTCACAATTTGTTGTTCAAGAACCTTCTGTGATCTAACTAGAGTTTCTTTATCCGCATTGGCGTCTTCGAAGCCATTTGTGTATGAAGTTGGTTTCTTAGTGGTTTCTTCATTTTCTAACATGCACTCTTTCTTTTCTAATATTAATGTCTCAACTTTCTTTCTTAATGCTTTACTTGCCTTGACCATAGTTTTAAAACTTTCATATAGCTCATCATATGCATCATGTAATTCATCGAAAGTAGAGCTAGATGAGTTAGAATGTTTTACCTCTTTCTCTTCTTGTGCCATAAGACAAAGATTTGTCGATTCTTCATCTTCTGAATCAAAGTTGTCCCATGCCGTCATTGCTTTCTTCCCCTTGTTCTTGAAGTTGTCGAACTTGGGTTTCCGTATCTTGGGACACTCGGCCTTGATGTGCCCGGGTTGATTGCACCCATAACACAAGAGTTGCTTTTTCTTTGGCTCATCAATTTTTACACCTATGAAGTTTCTTTCCTTAAGGTTTTTCTTTTTCAGAAATTTGACAAATTTCCTGGTGATTAGGGCAACATCTTGATCACTTTCTGAATCACTCTCATGTGTTGACTTGAGAGCAATGTTCTTCTTTTTCTTAGCCTTTTCTTCAAATTTTGACCCATGAACTATGAGGTTCTGCATTAGTTCATTGTAGGTGAGGGTGTTCATGTCTTTGGCTTCTTCAATGGGAGTCACCTTCGGTTCCCATTCGGTAGGAAGAGACCGAAGGATTTTTGTTACCTTTTCTTTTGTTGTAATGACCTTGCCAAGACATGCCAAGCTATTGCACAAGATAGTGAACCCGAAAAAAATTCATCCATTAAAATTCATTTTTACCATACCCGAATTTACCACCAGTAAATATTTTATCCGTACACCAAACTTCTACTTGGAATCATCCTTTTAGCTAATTACCCTCTATAATTCCATTTGTCCTAATCCTAATATCTTCTTCCTTTACCTAACATCCTTTTGATTTTATCCTTTTAAATTAATCATACTTATTTGTTTTTATCCTCCCATTTCTAACTATAAATAACGCTTCATTCCTTTACTTTCATACACTTACATCCTACCATAAACTTCACTCTCTTATCATTTTCATACACCGCCTCTTCTCCATCTCCCTCCATCTATATTTTATCATTCTCTATTATTATTATTATCAAAGTTGTATTATTACCATTAAAGGTGTATTACTTCTATCGAAGTTGTATTATTACCTTGATCAAGCTTGTATTATTCCATCAAAAAGTGAATGTCATCCCCCAATTTTATAACAAGCATTCCACATTACGTACTCAAACAGCATAAATGCACAGGAGCAAACACATTATATATATATATAAAAAAAAGAAAAAAGAAGAAGCATGAAGTTGATCAAAAAAAGAAATAAAAAAGGAGTAAACAGGAAAAGACTAGAGGAAGAAGCATAATTGGTTTTATGGTGTGGACCCGTACCATACCATTGAAGCCATGATTAACCTTTCAATATCATGTCGAACCTTGACACACGTGCACTGGAGTTGTTTTTTTGGAAATATTATATGCAATCCTTAATCCCATCCCTTCAACCCCTAATAATACACAATGGTGTGGACCGGTGGATCCAAAATAGAATTTGTTTCAGCAACTATATGTAATCTCATCAATTAATCTCAACTGGGTCCATGGCCGTCCACTGCATATATATCCAATCCAATAAAAATGATAAGCTGCATATATATAATTTTAGTGCACCAAATTGCAGCTTTCTCTTTTCCTCTCCTTTGTTTTTTTCCTTTACGAGTCTCTGGATTTGACTCTTAATAATTTCCCAAATCTATGTCCTACATTGGCAATTATATACATAGTCCAGTTGTTATAATCTTCACAAGTCACAAGTCAAGCTCTTCTAAGAAATACTATCAGTAGCCTTTCAATTCATCTGCACGGTTGGGCTCCTAATAATTTCTTCCGCTGATTTCTGATAAACTTTCGCCTTTTTCATCAGTCATTTTCCGCTTTTGTCAATCTGACCTGAAATTGAAATCTCTTAAAACCTTTAAATATTTTCGCCAAAAAGCAAAACGGAAACTAGTTTCATGTTTTCCAATGTTAACTGTTTTTTCAACTATACTTGTATGTTTTTTAGTTCAATACTGTTTGTTTTAATTATAGGTTAAAGGTGACCGGTGAAATCAAAACAAAACAAAAAAAAAGGGTTATTTATGACAGGATAACACACGAAATAAATCCACAAGAAATTAACATGTTGATTTTCGATCCGTTCAATTAATAGGGTTAACAGTTACACAATACAACACAAAGTAAACAAGTCAAGGGTGGGTTGACTCAAAAACCAAGCTGATACATGCAAGTCTCAATTTTGTTTGCCTTGGAAACATAGGATATGTATTAACTCATAATAAAATCATTGCATAAGATCAATCCCAGTTCGTAGGGCAGCAGCTTTTAGCCACCGCCTTTGCAAGTCTCAATTGGTTAAGAGGGGCGAATTAATTTTTATCCACTTTAGTTAACCTGGTTAACCTAACACCACAAGAAAATAATGATAAAACTAAGCAATTTAGATCCAATCACAATCACTAGGCTAATAAGATATTAGTATGTCATTCTTGTTATTGTATTACTATTCTCGTGTTAAGAACAACAATAAAAATGTCAAAAATCAGTGAGATGTTTTCTCCAGCATACACTAAGCATTTAGATGTGCATATAGAAATTCCGTGCTATTCCTAGTATATTGATATTTGTTGCTTTTTTTTTTTTATTGATAGGGGATATATTTTGGTTGCCATAAGGAGAACTTTGGCCGTCTTATGGAGGGAAAAGTTTCATTTGGTCATTTTTAACCAGATTTTTCTTCAATTTGCCTCAAACTCACTGCTCACAATCACAAGTCAGAGCAGCCATGTTTGATTGTTCTCTAGACGCAAACAAAAGATTCCAGTCTCAAAAAACAAAGAAAAAAAAAAGATTCAATTTTTGATCTTGAATAACAAGGCAATCAATAGAACCTTGTTGATTGTCCCTTCGGGGACATCCGATAAAATTGGAACGATACAGTGCGAGAAATGGTCCAAATTTTTTAGCATCAAAAATAGGACCTTGTTGATTGGTGTAATTGCGACTAACCATCTACCAAACTTTTTGTTATTTACTTTCCTTTCTTTTTACATTTTCTCTGTGAACTGCCCGAGCAAGTAACTAGTTAATAGCAATACTTTAAAGAGTGTGGATATTAACTTTGGCTTTGCCCTTTTGTTTTGCCAAACTAATAATACTAAAATCAAAGTGATGATGGTGATGATGCAAAGTATTATCAGCCCCTCACTTTCTGCATTGTTTTTAGCTTTGTGTTTTCTTAGAGAAGGCGTTGGCCTTCTGCTTTCGATCATTATAATCTCTTGTTAAAAAACATAACTTTGTTACGTATAAGGCCCAAAGGGGTCAATTCATTGTCCCCTTATCGCCGCAACCATGTCCAAAACTTTCCATAATTTCAGGATTTCGGGTCATAGATGCCACTTTTTTTATATATATATTATACTTGTCGATGTTTATTAGTATAAGGCAGTCATGGTAATAAAGGAAGAGGATGCCCCTCCACTGGGTTATCCAACTCTTCTCTTTACCTAAAGCACAACAGACAACTAGCCCCCAAGGCGATTATAAACAAGATTGTGAGTCAAAAGCCCGTGTGATTAGGCTTCATTCATAAACTTTTTAAGACCCAAAAGCAAATCCTGCAATTTATTAAAGGCTTAGTACTCTTTTGGCCTCTCAGTTTGTCAGCCACTTTGATTTTAGCCACTCATTTTTTAATTTTTTGATTGATTTTGCACCCTAGTTTGGAAATGATTAGGTGCTTTCACCCACTAACTTATTCTAACAGGTAAAATCGTTGACATGTAGGTTGCTTGACACATGTTAACTTTTCATTTTTTTTTTGAATGATTGGTAAGATTCAACAACAATAAGCTACATCATCTTAGGAGGGCAGTCCCTCGCAGTAGACATCTCCGACAAAATCAATTCTCCTAATATAGCAGGAGGAGTAAGCATGGGAGCATAACCTAGAGGTAAATCAAAAGCTAGGGTAGCTATAGCATGGCACAATAATTTGCCTCCCTATCTATAAAGGAGATGATTACACACCAGTCTCTATCTAAAAAGGACCTAATCTCCCGAATGAGATCATTCCTAGCACAAGCGGAGTTGGGTGTGGAATTGATCCAGTCCACAGCGGCTGCAGAGTCAGATTCCAAAACAAACTGCTTTAGTCCTAGCCGCCAAGCATCCTGCAAACCCCACAAGATGCCCCATAACTCAGCTCTGATGGGTGTACAACTTCCCAAGGACGCTCCAAAACCACGCACCCATTTGCCTTCGTCGTCTCGCAAAATACCCCTTGCCTCCAAAAATACGCACCCATTTGCCTTCGTCGTCTCGCAAATTAACTTTTCATTTGATATTCTTCTTTCTTACAAAACCCCCAAACCAAACCACCTGAACCAAAAAACCGATTTATGAGCCGATATAGAACCTGAAAAAATTTAAGAAGGGAAAAAAGAAATAAATAAAAAAGTGACTTTTTATACTGAAAAACAAAACTTCCTACGCCTACGCTTTTAAAAATCAAACAAAAAAACAAGAATAAAGAAAAAAATATCAAATGAACAAGGAATCATAGAGAAGAAAAAAAATATGGATGACTACTTATACTGAAAAATTGATAAAAAAATAAAATAAAAAATTAAATAGATGAAAATTAAAATAATAAAAATAATAAAAATATGTAGAATCTTTTACAAAATTTTAAAAATTAATAAATAATTTAAAAAGAGAAAAGAATAAAAAAAAGAATATAGAAAAGAATATCAGATGAACAAGGAATCATTGAGAGGAAAAAAAAGTACGGATTCCTATTTATACTGGAAAGTCGATAGAAAATAAAAGAAAAAACTAAAATGAAAAAAATTTAAATACTATAAACTAAAACTAAAATTAAAATAATAATAAAAATAATAAAAATACATAGAATATTATATAAAATTTAGAAAAATGAATAAATAATTTAAAAAAAGAAAAAAATAAAAAATAAAAATAAAGAAAAAAATATCAGACGAACAAGGAATCATCGAGAGAAAAAAAAGTACAGATGACTATTTATACTGGAAAGTCGACAAAAAAAAAACATTGAAATCGGCAAAAATAAAAATGAAAAACTAAAATTAAAACAACATAATAATAAAAAAATAAAAAAAAATTATAATCTTATAAAATATTTTAAAAAATGAATTAATAATTTTTAAAGAGAAAATAACAAAAAAAATAAAAAAAATACCAGACGAGCAAGGAATCGCCAGGAGAAAAAACAGTACGAATGACTAATTATATTAGAAATTTGATAAAAAAATAAATGGAAAAACTGAGATCAACAAAAATAAAATTTAAAATATTAAAAATTAAAATAATAATGATAATAATATTAATATTAATACGCAGTCTTAAATAAAATTTTACAAATGAATGAATAATTTATAAGAAATATAAATTAAAAAAAATAAAGCAAAGCATATTAGACGAACAAGGAATCACCAAGAGAAGAAAAGTATGGATGAATATTTATACTGGAAATCGATAAAAAATCAAAAGAAAAACAAAGATAGCCATACTTTTCTTCTCTTGGTGATGCAGTAAAGTAAAAAAAAAAAACAGATTAAAAGGAGAAGGCTGCCGGTGGAGATGCAGAAGGAAAAGAGAAGAAAAAAAAAAGGGAAAGAAGAGAGAAAAAAAGGAGAGAAAATGAGAAGAAAGGAAAAAAAAAAGGAAACTGAACCAGAAAAGAAAAAAAAAGAAACCGGGAAGGGAAGAAAAAGAAAAGTAGAAAAGAAAAAAAAGAAGGGGAGAGGAGCCAACCACCGCCGGACCGCCACCACACCAACCCCCCTGACAGCACGCCGACGCCGCCTCCTTCTCCGTGTCGCCGCCTTCACCACACCTGCAGGAACCGCGCCATCGTTCTCCCCGCTCGTGCCGCCGCCGCCCTTGGAGGAAGACGACCCGACAAGTGAGTCGACGGATCCGACCCATCGACTGCAAGCAACGACCGCCGCCTTCCTTTGCTCGCACTGCCGCCCCGACAACACGCGTCGCCGCGCCGCTCACTTTCCTCGCCTCGCCTCACCCTGCTCGCGCCTTCCGCCGCCTGCAACAGCCACGCCGCCCGTCGGCCGATGCATAGGTGAGCAGACCCGTTTCCCGGATGAAGACGACCCGGATGGGTCGAGCTTGATCCGTTTCCACCATTCGGGTCATGGCTTAGATTGGGCTTAAGATGCTGGGCCGGACTGGTGACATGGGCCTGGCCAGTTGGGTTACTGTGCGTCTGGGCTCTTGGGTTGGCTTAGATTTTGATGGGCTGGCCCAGTTATATAAAATAATAATAATAATAATAGTAAATAATAAATATAATCTGAATACATACATATATATAAATTATATATTTTCTGAGAAAATAAATATATACTATGCGGTTTATTTTGTGAAAATAAATAAAGTATTTATCATGTTAAATTATTTCCAAAAACTAAGGTAGTTAAAATAAGAATTACATCCCTTGCAAGTTACTAAATAATGACTACTTTAGGAAATGATATATATATGCTATAAATATTTTGGGAGTGTAAGCATACGCCATATTTTCAGGGAATTAAGTTATAGTAGTTATATTTTTCGAGAAGTATAATTATTCTATATAAATAATTTTGAAAATATAAATGTAAAAACATATCTTTCCAAAAAAAAATATTTTATAATGATTATAATTTCTGGAAAATGATTAATAACTTCATAAAAATATTTTGGAAAGAATTAAAGTATTAAGTACCGAAATTATATTCGGAAATACGTACGGTTAATTATTTTTTTGGTAAAAGATAATAATAACGGATAAGTAACCGGGATGGGTACATTTCGTAAAATTGGCATCATGACATACTCTTATGTGCATTTATGTGGGTGTATTGTTTGTTGTATAGGTTTTTGGATATCGGGTCGTTTCCCGAGGAGCCGGCTTTGGACCGGTCATTACTTTCAGAGTTGAGAAATTGGCCAAGGTGAGGATAGATAAACCTTGTTATGTGCCCGTAATGCTGTGTGTGTATTTTGTTGTTGTTTGATTTGCTGGAATGACTGTTGACTGTTACTGGATTGCTGTGGAATTGTTGATGTTGTTGTTGTTGTTGAATCGTGTTAGACTTGTGTATGTCGTATTGGAAATATTGTTGAACTGCTATTTGTGAATAATTGGTGACATGAGGTTGTTGATTGAATGTGGTTGTGGATTAACCTGAGAAATATTGATGATGATGTTGGACTGAGATATTGGAATTGTGATACTGTGTTGAGAATAATGATGAACTGGTCAATGTGGATAATTGAGAAATGAATAATGAGTATTGGAAATGGAATTGGATTGATATTGAGATGATGATGTAATTGTCACTTGGAAAGTAGTGGTACGACTAGATGGTTGGAGACTAGTTCTGTGGTGCCTTGCCAGAGGGTTTGTTGGTTGGGGGTGTTGACCCCG